>JABSTQ010001735.1:0-34494 GCA_013358835.2 Ixodes persulcatus | reverse complement strand
GTAATGAAGCACAGGAATTTCCAGCGCCCCATTAACAAAAAAAAAAAAAAAAAACAATGGCAAAAATTATTTACATAACATATAAAACAGAAGGAATGAAAATAACACATAGGAGTGAAGTCCTAAAAGAGAAGATTATCAAATGTTGGCTTGGATTCATTTTCTTTGAATGTAAATACTATTGTGCATGGCACTATTAATAATCATGAAATGCAGCATAGAAGTGGCTAAGTTGTTGTAAACAATTAATAACAACTTACATTTTAAGGCTGGTTCTCACATTTGCATTAGAGTGTGGCCGACTGCACTGCAACCGCTTGTGGCTGCTAACAACAACAGAAAGTACAGGAAACGTACATGGCTTAAACGTAACGTCATCTCCCCGCGCTGGTGGTCATACTTTGTTCTTGCTGAGAAAAACAAACGGTGCAAAGTGTATGTTGTAGAAGGTACGCGCTCGGCGAAAACGCCACCACAACGGCAGCTGTTGTGACGTCGCTGCAAGACATGTATTTATCCGGCAGCCTCAAAAACACTTCCAATCTGCATATATTTCTTGAAGTAGACTGAATGAGTTGCAGCATATGTGAGATCAAATTTATTCACTATACCGTAGTCAGTAACAGGTCAAGAA
Organism: Ixodes persulcatus; assembly: GCA_013358835.2. Lineage (NCBI taxonomy): Eukaryota > Metazoa > Arthropoda > Arachnida > Ixodida > Ixodidae > Ixodes > Ixodes persulcatus. The sequence goes on along the minus strand of JABSTQ010001735.1, from coordinate 33,860 downwards.
CCAAGTGGAAGCTCCTTCCATTTCTTTCCACTTCAGCCGAGCGAACGTTGGAGAGGAGGTGACCTCCTCTCCACCGTTCGCTTTGCCAAGTGGAAAGAAATGGAAGGAGCTTCCACTTGGTTCTTCACCTGTCACCGACCATAGGGGAAACGTTTCCTCATAAGACTCGCAAAATTATTTCAAGCCCATGGTAAAAAAAAAAAAAAAGGATGCATAAAAAACCAAGAAATACATGCATATCGGAAGTTCCTTTTCCTGCCGAGCCAACCCTGCAATGGTTTCTACGTCTAAAATTATTTAATTATATGCAGCAATATGGGGTAATTGTTTCCTGCCGGTAACTCTAGCTTCCTGAAAAGAAGGAAATATGACTTCTGCTCACACTTTTGTCATGACAAGAGACATTCCTTGGGCCACGTAGCGACGGTCAGAAGAGCTCACCTTCTTTCACTGCACAAGTCTTGTCTTCCCCTCCCTCAGAGCGCAACAGGGTAAAGGACACTCCACTGTAGTCCTCGGAACAGAGGCTTCCTGTCATCTGAGTATCAAGTATCTCTGCGGGCTCTGTTGGGAAAACAGCACGAGCATGTTGCACTGACTCCAGTCCGAAAGCGAGCCATATTTGACTGACAAAACGGTGATGTCCATTGTAACTCTCAACCGATGGCATGCATCTTGTACGTGGGCACAGTTGGGAGAAGGCAATATGCATAAGACAGGCCAGGGACCACATGATATAATAACCAAGATGTGCTCCGATACAAGGCTGACAAGCTATGCATATTTTGACAAAATGTGCCGCAACGTGTTGTCTTACCTTCTCTGTCCCTGTCTTGCGACGCATTTTGTAAAAATAAGTCATGTACCAACTGGCCCATCTGTCACTATTAAGCTAGACATTATCACCGCATGTAAGTTCATAAAAGTTTGTTAGATCACCATCATCCATCATTGACTTTACAAACTCGGATGGCAGCAGAGGGGTCTAAGGATGAAGCGATATCAATCTGTTTCAGCTCTGAAAGCCACGATCAGCAAAACCAACCTGTGCTCCATCACATGGAGGAACTGCTATGCCCAACAACATGTCAGACATTAGTTTCGTCGTGGTATCTCCTAGCTCAAGACCTTTCTAAGTTCCATTCCGATTCAGTGTCCAGCTTGCTCTCTACAGCTGCGCTTCTAACGTCGGCAACAGTGTGATTTCAGGTGAACCGGCAAGCCGCGATCACCAAAGACAACCTACTGTCACGACTGCGCAGTCGTTTTGTTTCAGTCGAAGTTCACACCGCTGTGGAATCAAAGATATTAGAGCGATCCCGGTTAGACCGTCCGAATCCATTTACTCCTCAGTCTATGGTTCGTGAGAAAGTTGAAGGGCGACAGATCGTCGGATCGACAGGCGCCACGCGTCAACACGCAGCACTTCCTCATTGCACTTTTGCAGGCGCTACGATGCCCTCGGTTAGAGTACGACTGGCGAAAACTTGAGAGAAACACAGGCCACAAGCTGCTCGTGTCAAGGGAACGCGCTACAACGCACGAAGAGTTCATATGGTGCCGATGTACCCCAAGTGTGCGCGAAAGACGGGCGCATGTTCATGGTTCCCAAGCCCACTGCTGGAGCACGTTCTATCCCGTTGTTCTGCGTCAGCGACGTTCTACTTTGCATTTAAATAAAGCCACAAGAACGTTCAAGCATATTCCCAGGAATTCACGACACCCACAAGAATCAAAAATCGACGGCGGCCACGGCTCGGGATCCCGGATTGGATTGTCTAGTTTCGACAGTTTCGTTACTAATCGAGTTTAGTTTTATTGACTCAATCATTTAATTTATAAATCCTTCTAAAAAAAAAAAAAGTTCAGAAAAGGGAAATGTTAGTTTCTAGATAAAGTCGAAATTATGAGGGTAGTTTCATCAGTTCCACTTTCGTTTTCGGGGAATGCGCCAAACGCACGAACATCGAGTGCACAACGAAATAAATGTATATAAGCAAAAAAAGACTTCAAAATTAAAACAGCGCAAGGACACGAACAAGAACAAGAAGGTAGACGAACCAACAAGGCGCTGACTTACAACTGAAGTTTATCCGCTCCTTCACTATCTTTATCCGATAAGGAATGTTGCTTTTCAGACACACAGTGACAGCGCATGACGGTGGCTAAGGAGCACGTGGCGTCCATGTCATGTATTTTCTGTTTGTCATGACAAGAGACATTCCTTGGGCCACGTAGCGACAATCAGAAGAGCTTACCTTCTTTCACTGCACAAGTCTTGTCTTCTCCTCCCTCCAAGTCAGCGCCTTGTTTGTCTACCTTCTCGTTCTTGTCCGTGTCGTTGCGTGTTTTAATTTTTAATCGTGAAATACCAACTAGCCCAAACTTCTACGTTGGTAAAAAACGAAGGGGGCTCCCATGTTGAATTAATCTGAGACTGTGATAGAAGACAAACTTAAATACGTCGAAAAAGCTAAAAAAAAAATACACATGACAACGTCTCAAACTCAGCTCACTCGCTTATTTAGTTAACCTCCTTGTGTTGTCTCGAACTCAAGATCGTTACCACCAATAACCGACAACGTCCATGACACAATGTAAGAATGAGGACAACCTTACAGGTCGTCACGCAAAGGCAATACCCATCCTGCTTTAAATTTAAACACAAGGATTATTCTCCTCTCAATTCTAAACATATCATTCTCACTTCTGATATGAGAGACACCCCTCCATCGAATACCCCCAAATCCCGAACGGCCATCGGGCCAGCACAGCGTTGGGAAACAGAAATTGTAAAACAACCCAAAAATAAAGAACTAAAAAAATAGCAGTTTTTTGTACAGAACACGGACAATAAGATCTTGGGCTCACATGGTTACTCATCAAAACACAACAAAACCGAAAAAAATGTTTTTAAAATTGTTTTTGAATTGTTGCGTTTCCCTTACTACTCTTTTTACATCCGCCCTCTTATGACAAGAGTGTGCCGGGGCTCGCACAATAGTTCGAAACTATGATTTCTGATCCCGATTACCACGAATTTTCGGTACTGTCCAGGATATGCTTGCACTTCACACTCCATAGCCGGTCAAACAGGTTTGTGCTGCTCCATTAGAGGTACTCACGGCCAGTGGCGTCACGAGGGTCAGCGGCACCCGGGGCGGTAGCCCGCCTCGACACCCCCCCCCCCCCCCCCCCCTCCCCCCCGCTCTCGCGTGACCCACCGCGACTCCCCCCCCCCCACTCCCCCCGCTTTCGTGTGGCCCGCCGCGACTCCCCCCCCCCCCCCCCCCCCCGCTGTCCGCCCCCCCCGCCCCCCCCTCCTTGTGACGCCACTGCTCACGGCAGTGCTTGAAATCATCTCACAGGAGAAGTGACAAATATATATCACATGCATTACGGATGTCCTGAATCCTGCTGGCATGAAGGCCAATAGAGACTGTACGCGAAAATAATTGACAACTTAATTATCCCGAACTTTATAATTTTCCTAAAGAGGCCCCTGGCCTAGGACCAAAACGACACAAGCCTTTTTTTGGTGCGATGCATAGTTTTCGCAATATCGAATTTGTCCACCTTTCGTGAAACACCCTGTATATGTAAAACTGATGACCTCACATTCACCCACCCACTATTTTTTCGTGATTATTTTCAAATTTTGAGTGGGCGCTTGCTCGGTATTTTGCGGTAGGCTAGTGTTTCTGGGCAGCCGGCACAACATAGACCGCATATCAACAAAGAAAAAAATGTGCAAACATTTCGTTTCCATACACCTTGAAATGCGATCAAAGATGGGCGAGTCCCGAGCTTTGATCATAGCTGCCATGTGTAGTATTTCAATTTTTTCATTAAGTTCACCACACTAGCCAGGTGGCGCCACAAACTGCTACAGATATTCCCATAGCCAGGCGGCGCTACTATTTCACCCATCGGGCCCGTGCGCCCAGTCGGGTTTCCCCCAGGCGGTTAAGCCCCGGCTTCTTTGTTTACCAATAAAGTAGTACGTGTTTGGACCTCGACGCAGTCAGACGTCTCTTCTCTTCTGGGGCGTTCCCGCCCTTGGGCCCGCCGGTGCCTGCCGCCTCGCCAGCCTCGCCTCGGCATGTGAGACTTCGTCATTTTCCGCAGGCCCACGTAGGCCCTGCGCCTCTTTTTATTTCACGGGAGACCGCTTTTCCGAATCACAACATTTTGGCGACGAGGATGGGATTTTTTTTTACTTGAATTTCGTACCCAAGATGGCGGCCGCGCAGGGTCGCGTTCCCGCCGATTTCCTCCCTACGCCCGGTGAGCCGGTAGCACCGTGGCTTACTTGGAAGCGCGGTTTCCTTAACTACCTAGAGGCGACCGACGCCGAAAGTTTTCCGCCGAAGCGGAAGAGGGCAATTTTGTTGTCCTTCTTGGGAGAAGAGGGAAATCGCGTCGTTGATGCGTTCAACCTCGCCGGTCCAGCCGTTAACGCGGACCAAGATGAGTTTCAGGTCCTGTTGTCCGCTCTGGACACACACTTCGCTTCCGCTCAAAACGTAGTAGTCGAGCGTAGAAAGTTCGTCACAAGGGTACAAGGCCCAGGGGAGACGGTCCTCGAGTATCTTGGGGCGCTCAGACGCCTAGCCTCGTTTTGCGACTACGGAGAGTCTTTGGAGAGCCGCGTCGCGGAAATGTTCATTTCGGGAATCCGTAACACGGAAGTCCAAGATCGTCTTATCAGAGAGTCCGGTGGAGCTAACGCACCTAGCCTCGAGCGTGCTGTCCAGTTAGCGCAGCAGTTCGAGCGGACGTCTCGTGATTGCGATCTCTTCCGACGCTTGTCGTTAGACGCGAAGAGTCCGAACACGCCGCACGTGGTCGATCGGGTTCAAGATGGACGCGGTCGCGACCGGGATGGTCAACATGGCGGGCAGTCACCCCGCCGCCGCGAGTCCTCCCCTCCGAGGCGTGAGCCTCCTCCTCCCCCTTCTCCGTCGACACGCGAGCCCTCTCACTCTTCCCCCTCGAGGCGCGAGCCTCCCCCTCCTTCGTCGGGGCGCGAGCGGTCTTTTCCTCCTTCCCCGCGTCGAGACTACCGCCGGGAATCGCGAGCTCCCTCTCGACCGTTCTTCGGTGCGCGCCGACGTGACCCTCCCCCCGGCGCGAGTCATCCCGTTCGCGAGGGCGGTTGTTATTTCTGTGGCAGGAGAAGCCACCCGAGAGAAGAATGCCCGGCCTCCGGAGCCGCGTGCTTTTCGTGTGGCCGTGTGGGTCACTTTGCCAATGTGTGTCGAAGCCGTCCGAGGGGCGACCGAGATCAACGTCAGCTGGCTCTTCCTGCTGGGCGGCGGGCCTCTGCCCGCGGCTACTACGAGCGTCGTCAAGCGGGGCCTGGTCCGACAGGTACCCCTGTACAAGGAGTCGGTATGTTCTCGGATGACGACGACGAGTTGCGGCCCAGCGTCTTCACGGTGGGATCACCCGGTGGTCGTCAGGAACAACGACCCGGTTTCCAGCGCCGGAGCTTCACGGCCGATTTGGAGGTGAACGGCTTTCCTCTCTCCATTCTCATCGACACCGGTGCTGAAGTCTCAATTTTGTCGGATGCGACTTTCAACCGCATTAATCGGAGCGGCCGCATCAGGTTGTCCAAGCCGCCGCGCACTTTGGTGCACTACCTGAAGGGTTCCATTCCCGTTTTAGGCTGTTTCCACGCGAACGTCGTCTTCAAGGGTCGCTTCGCGACCATCCTCTTCTACGTTGTACGCAACGGACGTTCACTACTCGGAGTCGACGCGGTGCATGATCTCAAAATGATCTTGTCTGGCGTACCGCTTAAATGTTTTCACGTCGACGCCGCTGCTCCCGGAACAGCCGTCCCGGGACATTTAACCGAGGCTGAGGTCCCGCAGCCATCGTCAACGGCGGACTCCAGTCCGTCCACCCATTTTTCTCGCGCCTTTGGCACTTCGTCGTCGGCTGTCCCTACAGCCCAAGGTCCGTCGACCTCGTCCAGTGGCCGCTCTCCATCGTCGGTGAGCGATTGTTCCAAGCTTCCTCCCGGTTTTGAGGAGTTTGAAGAACTTTTTTCGTCAGAATTAGGTCTGGTCGTAAACCAGACACACACCGTCACTGTCCGTCGTAATGTTCCGCCTGTACAGGCGAAGCTCCGTCGTTTACCGTTCACGCTGCGCGAGTCCGTAACGGCCGAGATCCAGAAACTCGAACGTCAGGGCGTGATCGAGCGCATCAGCGCCTCCGAGTGGGTCTCGCCGATCGTTGTCGTAAAGAAGAGAGACGGCGGTATCCGCATGTGCGTTGACCTTCGGGCTCCCAACCGCGCGGTCGTGATCGACTCGTTCCCACTTCCGCATATCGACGAGCTCCTAAACTCGCTCAGAGGAGCATCTTGTTTTTCCAAGCTCGACCTTGCGTCGGCCTACCATCAAGTGCGACTCGACCCCCAGAGTCGAGACCTCACAGCGTTCATTACGCATGAGGGTTTATTTCGCTTCAAGCGTGTATGCTTCGGCCTGGCCTCCGCGCCAGCCGCATTTCAACAAGTCATGTCAAAGATCCTCAAAGACTGTCCCGGCGTACAGTTTTACCTAGACGACGTGATCGTCTACGGATCAACACCTCAAGAGCATGATGCGCACCTGCGCGAAGTCCTTCGACGGATCAAGTCCGCCGGCATGAAGCTGAACCGAAAAGCGGTTTTCCGCGTTCCAACTTTGTCTTTTCTCGGCCATAGTCTATCCGCGGAAGGCGTAGCGCCCCTTCCGTCCAAGATAGAAGCCGTTCTGAACTTCCCTACACCGTCTGATCCAACTCAACTCAAGGCATTCCTCGGTCTAGTGGAATATTACAGCAAATTCATTCCACACTGCGCGACAGTAGTCGAACCAATGCGTCGTTTGTTGCGCAAGGGCAACTCTTTTTCTTGGACTCCTGATGTCGAAAGTGCCTTCCAGGAAGTCAAGACTGCTCTGCAGAGAGCACCCATCCTAACTATGTTTGACCCGACGTTACCGGTCATCGTGTCGACCGATGCTTCGAACTACGGCCTCGGAGCAGTTCTGCAACAACAGCACGGGCAGAAGCTCAAGACCGTGGCCTTTGCAAGCCGTTCCTTGACGGACACAGAGAGACGATACTCTGTTGGAGAAAAGGAGGCCCTGGCGATCCTGTGGTCCTGCGAGAAGTGGCATACCTACCTCTGGGGAAGACAGTTCACCATCCGCACCGACCATCGTGCGCTCGTCACCCTCATGTCTACGCAGGGCACCGGAGTCCGACCACTCCGTATCAGCCGTTGGACAGCCCGTTTGTTCAACTACAACTTCCTGATGGAGTACCGCAAGGGTGCCGACAACATCATCGCAGACGCACTGTCCCGTCTGCCCGTCAAGGACACCGAAAACGGCACCAACTTTCCTGAGGAAGTGGTTTCCATCGTTTGCGCCTCGCTGAATCAGCGCGACTTCCAAGATGCAACAGCGCGTGACCCCATTCTACCGAAGGTCATGGAGTACATCTCGTCATCGTGGCCAGCTGAAGACAAGCTGCCTCCAGGGTTCAAGCCCTACTTCGCAGTCAGAGAACAGCTGTCGCAGGTAGACAGACTGCTGTTTAATGCCGAAAAGATCGTCGTGCCGACCAGTCTACGTGACCAGGTCATCGAGATAGCGCATGAGACGCATCAAGGGATCACGAGGACTACAAGCCTCATCAAAGAACTCTACTGGTGGCCTCAAGTATCGCTCCACATCAAGCAATACGTCCAACATTGCACCATATGTCAGTCTACGGACAAACCTGCGAAGACCTTCCGAGCACCATTACAACCAGTCGACTTTCCATCTCGTCCCTGGACGAAGTTAGGTATGGACATTGTTGGTCCGTTCGAACGCGCTCCGCGCAACGAACGCTTCTTCATAACCCTTGTGGACTACCACAGCAAATGGCCGGAGGTCATGAGTGTCCACAACGTCACAACTTCGTCTGTGATAGACTTTCTCAAATTCGTTTTTGCACGAGAGGGGTTGCCAGAAGAGATAGTCACCGACAACGGCCCTCAGTTCATCTCCAGAGAATTTACAGAATTCCTCAAGAATCAGGGTGTTCGTCATCTCAGGTCATCCCTGTACCACCCTCAAGCGAATGGACAGGTGGAACGCTTCAACCGCGTCCTGAAGTCCACTATCCAGTTGGCTGTCGTACAGCAACGCAACCTCCGAGAAGCCATCACGGAATACTTGGGAGTGTACCGTAGCACTCGTCATGCTGCGACAGGAGAGACTCCTGCGTTCTTGCTTCACGGCAGGAACCATCGTAACCGTCTTCATCTTTCGGGGCGTCCAGTCCCCGACCCACAAGTTCCAAGGTCCACAGTCCAAGAAAGGCTTCCAGCCACAATCAGGAAATATCAAGAGCGCATGAAGATGTACTCAGACAGAAGGCGTGCTGTCAAGCGCCCTACATTCATTCCTGGACAGACCGTCAAGGTCAACAAGCCTCGTCACCGAGGAAAGTTACAAATGAAGTATGCTTCTCCACAGAAGATCCAAGACCAAGTGGGTCCAGCTACGTACCGGCTGGACGATGGATCCACCTGGAATGCGTCAAAGTTAACGCACACGACTCTTCAACCTTCGTCAACCAGAACATCTTGGTTCCGGGAAGATTTGTTCCCCCCGGACCCCCCCTTTTCTCCTGCAGTTGTTCCACCTGCAGTCCGGCCGGCTCCCCCAGAGCCGCCTGTTCCTGTTCCTGGTCCGGCCAGCCCGGACACCACCAATCCAGACCCTGAGGGTCCACGTCCAGACTCTGGCCTGAGTCCTGTGGCCCCTCCTCTTCCTGAGAGTCCCGTTCCAGCTGGGAGTCCCCTTCCCCTCCCCGAGGGTTCTGCAGAGGTCTGGCAACCTGTGCCCGAGGAGAATGCTCAGCCCCCTGAGCACCACCCATCTCCTGAGACATCCCCGGACAACAGCTGGTCCGAAGCCAGCTGGTCATCCAGCCGCACCGAAACTGCGACTGAGGGTGCTTCCTGTGACAGTCCGGCAGTGCTGGTGCCGTCACCTGTGAGTGTGTCTTCAACACCACCAGTCACATCACAGCCCACATCTCCCAGACCGGAGCCCCCTGAGCCCCAAGATGTGAATGTTTCAACGCCCCAGCACCAAGGCCGTCCGCAACGTTTACGCAGACTGCCAGAACGATTTAAGGATTACTTAGTGAACTGGTACGAGACCAGCCCCACATTGAAGGAACTCTTAGATTAATTTTTTTTTAAAGTGCATACAAATACTACTGGACATTACATCTAGTCACCTGAGTGAATTTTTTTTTGTGTGTTTGGTGACAACAGACATTTCAGAAGACTTGATTATTTTCAGTGCTACATCTCCATGAACATTTTTTTTAATGTGAAGTGTTCACTTTTATTTCCTGCAGCATGCAGTAAGAAATGTATAACTGGCTACTCGCCCAGTGTCCTGCTCAATTTTTGTTTTGGTTTCACTTGCCCAATGTCTTTCGCTCAATTTTCATTTTATTCTGCCTTAAGGTTTTAAGCCTTACGAGATGTGTTTTAGGTCAACTGCATTTTGTCGCGTCGCTTAGGCGATATTGTCGCAAGTGTTGCGCTCAATGCTTTGCGTTTTTTCATTTTGTCCATTTCATATTTAACTGATACTGTGAGTTAGCTCGGTCGTTTTCTTTCCTCTGTATAAGCTTTAAAGGCTGTATAGCTGCTTGCTATTGTATAAGTCAACCTTTCCTTCTCTTTATTTTTCTAAGGGAGGGAAGAATAGGTGTTCATTTTTTTTTTAAGGAAGGGAAAGTGTAGTATTTCAATTTTTTCATTAAGTTCACCACACTAGCCAGGTGGCGCCACAAACTGCTACAGATATTCCCATAGCCAGGCGGCGCCACTATTCACCCATCGGGCCCGTGCGCCCAGTCGGGTTTCCCCCAGGCGGTTAAGCCCCGGCTTCTTTGTGTACCAATAAAGGAGTACGTGTTTGGACCTCGACGCAGTCAGACGTCTCTTCTCTTCTGGGGCGTTCCCGCCCTTGGGCCCGCCGTGCCTGCCGCCTCGCCAGCCTCGCCTCGGCATGTGAGACTTCGTCATTTTCCGCAGGCCCACGTAGGCCCTGCGCCTCTTTTTATTTCACGGCAGACCGCTTTTCCGAATCACAACACCATGCATGTGTTCACGCAGTGCAAGCGCTGTTCGCATCCTCGCGTTCGTAATTTTTGCTTCATTTCACACTCGGGTGAGACCACGGTGTGGGTGAGACACAGTATAGTCAAATATCGTATTTGATATAGTAGTTGCAGTCCACGGTTGTAATCATGGCACTAGAAAGGCGCAAACCTCAAAACTTACTGCAGAAACGCAATCACTTTTTTTTTTTTTTCAGGAATGGAATTTGAATGGTTTTTACGTGTAGTACTAAAGTGAACCAATGCCGTCTTTCTGCAAAATGTGTCGTGCAGTGCATCTTCGAACCAGACATATCGAGCTAAAAATTCGGAGAATGCGCATTGTCCAAGCCAATCCCAAGCCCAGCTAATAAGCGTCCCATGGAATTGACACGGGAGTAAACGACGACTAACATGTATGTATTTTTGTTTTGTTCGCTCAGCAGACTAGGTCAAACAAAAGCCAGGGTGCAAGTGACAAACTTTCTGATTTTCCAAGATCATTCATCACTTCGAGGTCCCAGATGGGCTGTTGACATCCAGAAACGCACTCCAACGAATGGTGATCATTCAGCTATCGTCAAGAATGTCAAGACACAGTCCCATTTTGATCAACATTACTAGTCCACTTATTGAATCCTTCCTCGCTTCATCAATGCCTGCCAGCCATGGAGTGACTCTTCGCATGATGTGCTAGTGACGGTGGTACGAGGCTTCAGTATTGTCGCTGCAGATAGGGCTCACCCTCACACCAAAGCTGTTCGTGGTGTGCCTTTCCATGGAATTATTTGGTTGATTACAATTTCCAAGAAACGCCAATATTTATTTTGGTGTGCTTTGCGGCTAAAATAGATTCTTCAAGGATGTCTCATCTCTTCTTACTAATGAACAAACACATTCAGTAGAAAGGTTCAATGGCTTTATTTGTTTTCTGAAAGTATACTCTCTTTCATACATAATATGTGATGCTGGCAAGGCTACTTGCACAAGCACACAACTTAGCCTAGTGCCTTACCTGTGCATGCTATAAAACAAATGAGATTCCAGGTGTAGCCACTCTCGCAGCATATCCTTTTTATTATTACTTGCTGTGCTTTGTATGGAACAGTATAGCAGTGGCACACATTTTGAGGACATGAAAACAGTCTACAGGCCCCAATCTAAGTTTTAGAGCGCAGCTCTTACGCACTCGTTTCCGGCGTGAGCGGCATCGCCATCAGCGTCAGTGTAACCGCGTGCGTTGCATGATGGGAATAATGCAAGCGGGCGCAACCACGCGCTGTATTATGGGAAAATTTCCGCAATAAATATGGCGGAAAAATTTTTCCGCTAAATTTAGCGCAAACATTTACCGCTAAATTTACCGGAAGCATATTACCTCTAAACTTAACAAAAAAAAAAAATTTCCCCTCTAAATTTAGCGGGAAATTTTCCCTGATATATCTAGCGGAAAAATTGGCCCCGAAGGGTCCAAACAAACCCCGGGCTCAGTGTAGTAAATGCTCGTCGCCAAAAATGTTGTAAATAGAAAATGCGGTCACCCGTGAAAATAAAGAAGAGCAGTGCCTGCGTGGGCCTGCGGAAGAGACGAGGTTCTTACATGCCGAGGTGGTGACCGGCGGAGCCGGGGGCGGGAGCCCCGGAAGAAAGGAGAGGTCCGATGTGGTCGGTGGTTGAAAGCGCACTCATTTATTTAACGGTAAACAACGTGGGGTTGAAGCGCCACGGGGACGCAACCCTGGTAAAACGGGCGCAATGGTGAAACAGTGGCGCCATCTAGGTACTGTGTAGAAAACTGATGAAAAATTTAAATACTACACTTTCCTTTCCTTAAAAAAAAAATAAACCCATATTCTTCCCTTTCTTAGAAAAAAATTGAATAAACTCTCTTCTCGAAAAACAATGAGGGAAGGAAAAACTGTTGCTAAACTGCAGGGCAGTTGGATATGAAATTCACTGAAAGGAAATAAAATGACCACTGACAACTCTATGTCAAGAGACTCGAAATATGAAATGAATGAAAAGGAAAAGGCACATCGCAATTAACCTTTGCGGAAAGCACACACTGAGAAAGGCTGCGCTGAGGCAGTATGCTGGATAAAGAAAAATTCACTGAATGTTCATGTATGCATTTAAATTATATGTCCTGCACTTCTCCAAAAGAACTGCTGCTGAAAAAGTTCACAAAAAAATAGTCTTTTAGGCGCTCTGGCAGCAGCCAGGCTTGATGCGGGCGACTCTCTTGCCGGGGGGTGGAAGCCCCGGAAGAAAGGAGAGGTCCGTTGCGATCGGTGGTTGAAGGCGCACTCATTTATTTAACGGACAACGTGGGGTTGAAGCGCCACGGGGACGCAACCCTGGTAAAACGGGCGCAATGGTGAAACAGTGGCGCCATCTAGGTACTGTGTAGAAAACTGATGAAAAATTTAAATACTACACTTTCCTTTCCTTAAAAAAATAAACCCATATTCTTCCCTTTCTTAGAAAAAAATTGAATAAACTCTCTTCTCGAAAAACAATGAGGGAAGGAAAAACTGTTGCTAAACTGCAGGGCAGTTGGATATGAAATTCACTGAAAGGAAATAAAATGACCACTGACAACTCTATGTCAAGAGACTCGAAATATGAAATGAATGAAAAGGAAAAGGCACATCGCAATTAACCTTTGCGGAAAGCACACACTGAGAAAGGCTGCGCTGAGGCAGTATGCTGGATAAAGAAAAATTCACTGAATGTTCATGTATGCATTTAAATTATATGTCCTGCACTTCTCCAAAAGAACTGCTGCTGAAAAAGTTCACAAAAAAATAGTCTTTTAGGCGCTCTGGCAGCAGCCAGGCTTGATGCGGGCGACTCTCTTGCCGGGGGGTGGAAGCCCCGGAAGAAAGGAGAGGTCCGTTGCGATCGGTGGTTGAAGGCGCACTCATTTATTTAACGGACAACGTGGGGTTGAAGCGCCACGGGGACGCAACCCTGGTAAAACGGGCGCAATGGTGAAACAGTGGCGCCATCTAGGTACTGTGTAGAAAACTGATGAAAAATTTAAATACTACACTCAGCTCAACCACCAAGATCCTCTTTTCCCTGGACACGGGTTAAGCCACATACAGCCAGGCACGGGTACGTGAACCCACATAGCTCGGGGTTCGTGGCGACTCCGCTCACCAAGATGTTAGGCGCTTGTCCTGTTTACTTCTTGTCCTTGTCTTTTTTTGTGCTAATTTTATATGTTTACCTAAGGTGTAGGCACCCCCTGAGGAGGTTGAGAAGAGAATAAATTGTAAAGATACTGTCGCTCGTGTGATGTAAGCATTTTACAGATTTTTATGCCCCAAACATGGCAGACTGACACAAACACCAAAGGCATATTGTAGCGAAAAAAATTGGCGACACGAGCACTAAGGGAAAACAAAGTCACAAGTGAAACGAGCAGAACCAGTGCTGATATGGCCAGACTCTGTATCGGACAATCAAGTTTGCCGTTTACTTCAGCTCTAGATTTAAGTAAATCGTAATTCGTAAAGGAGCTGTGCAACGATTTTAACGTTGAAAGAATTGGCATCTTCTACTTTTGTTTAAGGACAGAAAACACCACTCCTTCCTTCAAAATGTTGTGATTCCAACGCGTAATCTCGAGGCAAAAATAAGAATATTCCCCGACCTGCAGCCGCTAGCGGCGGCCATGAGAACCACGCGGCACGACGTCAATGGGGGAGTTGTAAAAAGATAGAAAGTTGTACAAATACCTGCTCAATAATCGTTCCAACATAAATATAAATGCGTCAAAAACCTGGTATCATCGACAAAACTGTTATTATTCGGAGTTTTAGTGGCGCCATCTATCCTAGGTCCACAAAACCGTCAGCTCTATACCGTCAGCTCTATCTGTTACCGCAAACAGCCGCCAGAAGCCGGAGGAGGACAGGGGCAGACAGAGCCCTTGCTCCGGGGGCAGAGCCGGACAAGGATGGCCGGACCCGGATGAAACTTTCCTCCTCTCACCATATTGTTTGTGCTGTGCCAGCACGTGGTCACGTGGTCGCGAGCGGATGAGTTCTCACTGCTCACTGATGGCTCTAGAGAGAGCTTCCCAGGAACAACGCGCTACCCCCATTGACGCCACACCGCACGTGACTCGGAAGATAATGAAGGAGTTGAGAGGTGCCGAAAACCTCCATCTTTGTCCATTTTTAAAATAAAAACTAGGACATGCAGGCTCAGGCAGTTTTTTGTTCTTTACTTCAGAAAAGTGGAGACACCGACTCCAAAATTATTTAAGTAAAGCACTGAAATTGTTGCACAGCTCCTTTAAGAAAGGTTGTGGCAGGATTATACTTCAATCGGCTCTCATGATACAAATACTAAATTCTTTTTCATGTACACTTTAATTTCAGCTTTTAAATTTGGCAGATTTTCTAGCAAGACGCAAAGTACAGTTGTAAAAGAATAAGAGTTCGACAAATGCACGAAAGTGTTAGATCAGTGTGAACAAAACAAGAAATAATAAATTTCACTTTCTACAGATAAAGTTGGAAATTGACTGCATCATACTTGAGCATTCTGAAATCTCCGAGCTTATAGAGAAACTACTCAGCTGCCGCATACACTCAAAATGAAGCTTCGAACGTAGCTCCGTAGAACCTAAAGGAAATATTTACCAAGAAGGTAAAAGCAGCTATAATAAGGCAATTCAAAACAAAATAAAATGCTACACAGCAGAACTACGGCTATTGCCTAACTGCAACTCGTATGTTTAGTACTGTGAATATTCCACTGTTTCTCACGTTAGGCGAACAACAAAAAGATCCCTCACATGTGCACTTTTTTATGCCTACTTAAAGTGCTTATCTGGGTAAATGTTTTCCCACAGGCTTCACACTTGTAAGCTCGCTCCCCACTGTGGGTTCTCTTATGTCTCAAAAAGCAAGATCTGTCCGAAAAATCTTTCTCACAGGTGCCACATTGGTACGGTCTTTCGCCAGTATGTGCTTTTTCGTGAATCCTCAGGTGCTGACTTCTGGTGAACGCCTTCTGGCAAACCTCGCAACTGAATGGTTTCTCACCCGTGTGAGTCCTCATGTGAACCCGTAAGTGACTGGTTTCAGCAAATGGTCTCTCGCAGACAGAGCAGCGGAAAGGCTTCTCTCCTGTGTGTGTCCTTTCATGCTTGGTGACATCAAAAAGATTACGACTGAAGTAAGGGCAGAACTCGCAGTGGTACATGCCCTCATATCGTGGCCGCGTCGTGGGTTGCGACACAACCAGTTCGCTTCTTGAGGAAGAGGAGTCGCTCTCGCTGTCCCCATCGTCCTGGAAAACTGCTTCGGCCTTCACTGTTGGGAAGACCCGAGAAACAAAACAAAGAAATTCAACAACAAAGAATGTTCAATGCCAACATGCCAACATTAGACAAGTTTGACAAATCTGCACTGTGTTCAGCAGAAATTAGCACACACAAACAAGTGTACTGACACTTGTTCGTTTCAGAACAAAGCAAACAAACTTGACAAATAAGAATGATTCAAGTATTAGGAAAAGCTGTTATTACGATAGTCATATCACACTTTGCAATAATGAAAAAAATATGAGCATAGCCCATTCATGCAGAACATTTTCATGTGCACATTATCTTTCATTGAAGCAGCTCATCTCAAATCCTAATAGCCGTAAGCAACAAAAAGCGAACCCAACTTCTGGGCCTCGAAGCTCCAATGAAATAGAAGGCTTCAGTGAATGCTATGGTACTGTGGCGGTACCATGTAGTGACGTCCGTCCGTTGTAATAATGTCCTAAAAATGTCATTGTAGAGTCAATGTCACTCAAATCAACGAAAAATCACACACTATTCGAGTATGCAAGCACTCCTTCCAGTGGAAAACTGCTGACATCTCGTAGTATCAAACACCAGTCAAGAGCAAACGGTGCAAGACAACCACATCAGTCTGGTTTTGTTTGCACAAGTAGGTTGGTGGTGAATGTGATAAAGTAGGTTGAATGCTTGTGCTCATCTAAATAACTGGGATTCAATTCATGCAATCGGGGACACTCCATTTGATTCAGTGATGCTGGAATGAAATAAGTAGGCTGTATACTTTCCGGTTTTAACCGTAAGACACCAATAAACATCCACAGTGTCGAAAATGAAAAATCGGTTAAAACCGAAAAAATACTGAACATTTTTGTACAAGCAGCAGTGTTTTTTTCTGTCTTTTTTACTGAGCAAGTTGTATGTAAACATTTTTTTTTACGGTGGTTTTGGATGCTAGTTAGCATAGGTCTCCTTAGGGTAATCGAGGTGTGTTTTTTTCTATCAAGGCTGGTTTCATTGATTTTTAGTTTATGTCCCCAAAATGTTGGCCTCATTGTGTCCTTTTGTAGATTGCCACGTTGACGGTTAGCCTCCTTCTTTGTGGACCCAAGTTGGGCGGTTTGAAGTGTCTTTTATATTTTTTGGGCCGAAGTGTGTCTTAACTGAAGCAGAAGCGAAGTATATATCACAATAATAAAGTATCAGGAACATTTTGTATCAGATGTAAATAAAAGTTGGACTTTTTTTTCTCTTGATTGTTTGTTTCTATTGACGATTTTTCCGTCAAGACAATTCACCGAAATGCACCCGTATATTGGAAAGAAATAAACACCGAAAAACATCCGCCGATTTTCGACATGAATAAACACCGGAAAGTATACGGCCTAAATATAAGCAAGAACACCGCATAGAGAACTCATGTTCCCAAAAGTTGAGGTGGCCATCGGGAAGGAACCTGTTAGCAAAGCAGCAATGTGCATTTGCTGCATCTTGCAATGGTTGCCAGAGTCGACCTGCAAGTTTGAGAGGAGAAGAAATTGAAGGCGCTGTCGCTGGTGCGATGTAAACATTTGACTGTTTTTTAATACCCCAAACATGGCAGACTGATACGGACACCAAAAGCATATTGCAGCAAAAGAATTAGTCACAGGAGAGCTCAGAAAAAAATGTCACAAGTAAAACGAACATGACAAGTTTGGCGTTTACTTCAACCTCTTGATTTGAGGAAATCGTAATTGTGGGTGGGGTGAGGCTATACTTCAATCAGCTCTCAGGGTACAAATACTGAATTCTTTTTTTACTAATGTTGCACTTTTGTCATAGACACTTTAAGAGTAGTTTTTTACATTCGGCTGCATTTTCTAGCAAGAAGCAATATACAGTAACGGAAGTATTAGAGCTAGACAGGTGAAAAAAAAAACAATTTACTTATAAATGAACAAAAAAATAAATTAATACAAATTTCACAGAAAATGCGGAAAATTGATTGCCTTATGTTTAAGCACTTTGAAATCCTTAAGCTCACAGGGAAAGTACTCAGTTATGTAACATTATCCAAAACTACATTTTTTACACCTGTAAAAAAAAAAGAACTTACGAAGAGTGTTTTTTTTTTCCACAAAAAAAAGTTTGGAAACAAACATTTACTCAACATTCCCAAGCAAGGCTTCCAAAAACGGCCAAGCAAGGTTCTGTTGCGTGCACCACCAATGACACTGCAATTACACCTGGGGCTGTAATATACTCCTTTAATAAGTAGCAAACACTTTCATGCAGTGCACAGGAAGAATGCAGGAACCTTAAGGTCGGCGTTTGCAAAAAGGCCCATAGCAAGAGATTTGTGTATACAAATAAAATAACAACACACTTCTAGTCCTATTTGTCGCACGAACCACATCCCTGGACATGCTTTTAACAAGTGACAACTTTTTATATTAAGAATATGGAGAGCTTTGCACAAAACACCATAGCCTTCCTTACTTTTCACACATACACATATATCAATTACGCAAATATCTATCCAAGAAATACTGCTCACAAATATATAACCCCAAAAGTCATCAGGAGCTAAAAAAACATATGGAGAAACTTGAATTCAGTACAAATGGGTGTCTCCAGGTACTTCTAAATGGGTACCCCTCAAGGTGGCACCTCATCTGATGCAAAAATAGATCAGCTGATATGATTGATTCTCCACGATTCTAGCACAGGTACCGGCACTCTCCCTAATGGATTATTCCGAGATTCATGAAGTGGGTTGCATGTTCCAAGGCTCTCACAGATGTGCTGCACTGTAATATACTCTTCCTCCCAAGTGCGCCCTTTCGTGTCTGGTGACGCCAACTCTGTTGCATGCAGAGTAAAGACCAAAACAGCATTGGTGTTTTTCCTTCCGCTGCTTGGGAGACTTCCACTAGCCCTTCTCTTCTTTGCAGGTGGTGCCTGAGCTGGGTCCTGCTGGGAACATGTGGCATATGAAATTGAATGTGCAGACACTGAAGTGGCAACATGTTCTAATATGCACCATGCACTATTCGTGTAAATAATAAACAATTACATTTTCAGCACTTACTTGCTATTCATCACATCTTCTTTCTATTGCTTTTATAGAAAGCTACATCAATTATTGAAACTTCAAAGTTTCTATTTTTGTTTACCAAAGGCATAACCAGAGAGCTGGCATCACAATGAGTGCACAAATGAATATAGCTTTGGAGCAGAAATTGTTCAATGCTGTTACAAGCATATACACCAGGAAAAATCATACTTTTGGTTCCTAGGCTAGGTGGCGCAAGCTACCACTCGTTATTAACGGTACAGCCGCTAGCATCCATTCATCCATCTTCACTCACATGAACGTCCCAATAGTGAATCGGATGAGGTGGGCTGGATAGGGAGGGTTGGGTAAAATTATGATCAGCTGACTGCAATTGGCCAAGACCCAGCAACAGCATTGTGATCCAATGATCTGGCACCTGCATGAATAAGAATACAGCGCAAAGAACTGCTGCCAATAGTTGGCTCCGTTGATGGGAGCCCTTTGCTTCGCGGCAGCGATTTGAGGATTTGCCGTTTTCTTTGAGGGAACAAACAATGTCAGGTAGATTGACCTGCAAGTACAAGTCGAGAATGTATGAATGTGATACAGTCTGTGATGCGTGTCTGAGGTATACCTGTCCATAGAAAAGAAGAATGTGATTTACTACTACTGTCAAGACCGGCATTAACGAAGTCAACAGGAACTTGAAATCACTTCGCGATATCCGCATCTTCGATGTATCTAGACTTCATAAAAGTAACATGCAAAAAAAAAGAAGAAAAAAAAAACACGGGTCGTTACGCACACGTTTATCGTGCCTGAAGAAAGCGGTCGAGGCCAGTGGCGTAACTAGATATGACGGCGCCCATGGAAAATGAAATTTCGCGCCCCTCATAGCCCATGGCAAATGAAATTTCGCGCCCCTCGCGTAGCCCCGCTGCCGTTTTTTTCCATAGGGCACATGTTGGGTGGACTCGGCTCGGCGCCCCCTCCCAAGTGGCGCTCGGGGCACTTGTACCCCCCTGCCCCCCCCTAGTTACGCCACTGGTCGAGGCTTTCCCGCACGTGCTCTCTGCTAGATCAGAGCCGCTTCTCGCCAACTGCGAGAAGCTCCGATCGAAAGAAGGTACTACGAGCTACGTACGGACCGTGTCGAGTCGACAACTGCGACGGCCGCCACGGAGGACGCCGACGGCGGATGGCATTCTTTACATTTATGCGCACCTCGTCGAGGATGTCAGCATGGTTCTGTTTCAAAAAGATTGCCTTCGTCGTCAAGATGCCGGGACTTGCCATCGTTGAGAGGCGATGAGTAGCCGAATCGGTGCCCGAGCGAATCGATGCTTGAGCAGAGAGCGACCACACCGACTTGCAACGCCGACATGGAACCCGATGAAAACAAAGAGGCGCGCATGGTACTGAGTTCGCACTCAAGCTCATGTTTCATCGGTATAGAGAACATAGATATAAGAGAGGGGGCAACTGCTCCATTGGGGTCACATACTTTATGGGCCGCGTTTGCACAACGAGCTGCAGACTGCAAGGAGTCAAAAGAGTTCACCACCTGCAAACATGTTCACCTTTTCAACCAGTTTCCAAGCAACGCTGGGCACGAGATAACCAAATGCTGCGCCAATCTGTTTAGGAGGCGTCTGCAATTAAATTGCAAATGCTCGAGCATGCATGGTTGAAGTGGCTCCCTCGCTTAAATCCAGGCTCTCTTCGTCGTCTCCGCTTCAGTACATTGTCGCAAGCGCCCGAAAATCGGTCGCGACGGCTTCTCCGCATGCAGTGCAGAAAAGCCGCTTCCCAGGTAAGGAGTGGGGAGCAGATGACGACGAAGAGGACGCCGCCACCGGCCTTTGCAGCCCGTCTGCGGCCCGTTCTGGGTGGCTGCTCAGCTGCAGCAGCAAAGTGAGGCAGCCTGCCACTTTGCAAACTTTCCGAAGTTTATTTTTAATTACCGTATTTACCCGAATCTAGGTCGACCCATTTTTTTAAGTTTTGAAAATCTGAAGTGGAGTGAAGTCGGCTTATAATCAAACCAAAGCAATTCACCGCTGACAAAAACGAAACAATCGCAATAGCAAGAACACCTCTGCTTGTTCAGAGTTCAGCCGGTTGTACCTGTAGCATTGTGCTATTCTGTGCGTTCATTTTACGAGTTTCCTTATTTTTCTTTAATTTGCGCAAAAGAGTATTATTGAAAGCAATTCACAAATTAGCCCGAACGTACGGCAGTGAACGGTGCACGGCGCGTCTTGTAAGGGCCATTCCGGAATGACCGCTGTTACACTTCTTTTTGCAGTTTTTCGCACGATTCAAGGTCGCACGTGATTTGATCGAGTGTCAAGATCATCCTGCAGCACCAAATATGATTTTTGTATTGACACACGTGATCCGGGCAGTTTAGGTTTTTGGAGCTTGTTTATGGCCATTCTTTCAGAAAAAACCAACAACTGTGCTGCTGGATGCAAATTTGATCCGTTGGGGCGGGTGGCGCTCCAGTGGAGTCTGCAATGGTGCAGGATCTTTACTGTGACGGCAAACGAAAGGGCTTCCGAGGGCCAAAGTCTAGATAGGTGGGGTGCCTTCCGGAGTTGGACGTCAGGCTTGCAACGTACACCGCAAAAGTGTGCAATCGGTCCCTACCCGTGACGTGCAATGCGATCACCGAGCAAGTGTAAAAGATGTGGTTGATGCCGTCATTTTCAAAGTGCGAGATGTTGTTGGACGACGTGCTTTAAGAACGTAGCGGTGATGATGACGGGACTGACATCACCAGTGCGGACAAATCATAGTCTGTAGTCCGTGGATAGAGTGAGAAGGACAGGGAGCAGCTTCTGTTGTCCCGCCTCCAGCCTGAGCTTCCTAGTTTCGATAACGCTTGGGCATCTCATGCGCCTCACACGTGCATGTGCAGCCAATGTGCACACGGAATTGATCGCATGCTGGAGGCTTGGCTTTCGAAAGAGATACCCTGCAGTCCTCACGTGTTCGCCGTAAAATCCGCTTCCAAGATTTTACTTTTTTTACTGACGTGTAAAAAAAAGGGAGGGGGGGGGGGGGGGGGGGGTCGACTTACAATCGTGAAAATATATCACAAAATTTTTCTTCGCTATAACCTCAGGAGTTGCTCAATTTCTTTCGCTAAAAACAGACACAAATACATAGATAAAGTGCAAGCAGGAACGGGAAATCGAGATTGCTTCGCTATAGCCGCTACTTCGTTATAACAGACTGTTATAAATGGTCGCGAAGGTGCATGTTGCATAAAAAACATAGATGTGAAACAAAATCACATACAGTGCAACTGACTTATAACAATATCACATGTAACATAGTCGATTATAACGATTGAAATTTCGGGTTTTCTTCTTATCGTTTAAGTGGGTTGCACTGTATCTACATTCACAACACCTTGACTTCTGCCCACGCTTTGTCGCAAGGAGAGGCGTGGCCTAAAAATCTCAAATTAAACAAACACGACTTTGAAAACTATTTTTATCCTCTTCCATAAAACATAGGAGTGCTCCGGGAAAGTAATATTTTGGTGGGCCTAGTATTTACTGACATATGAAATATTTTCGATGTGCCGGCGGCCGAAGGCACTGGCCAGACACAAGGGCGGACCCTTGAGTTTGCCAGTTTCAAAGCGTGCTCGCTCCGCGTTGAATAGCCCTAGCGTGGAGCAAGACTGCTCCTTGCCTTGCAAAGAGCATTTCTTCTTTTGTTTGCACTCCGAGTGGTTGTTCACGTCGTGCATATAGGTGAATGAAGCCCGTGAAAAAATCCTTCCTAAGCACTTTCAAATGCTCTACCCACTCCCATTGGGCAATACATGCGTAAGTACCCTTAGCAGAAAACAAAATATGGGTTAGAAGACAGGGAAGGCCGTACATGATATAACAACCTAGATGTGCTGTGGTACAAGGCCGGCAAGTAAGCAAGGGCGATCAGAAAGTCATTTTAAATGATGAATCATAGCTAACAAGCAACACTATTTCGTTACTGTGTTTCAGTAACAGGCACAAGAGTGGTCCTGGGTGTTCCATAGTTGAACGTGGAAACCCCTTTTTCTTTCTAATCCTTACTACATGTTTTTGATATAAAGCCCCAAAATTTTACAAGATCCATTCTACTTCAATGTTCGGCTTGCCCACTGCAACTGGTTCTACAACCTACGAGTTGTGCTGCAAGAGGAGCTTGCCTTGCTTCACCACAATAATGGTTACTGGCTTAGATCCAGGTACTTGTCAGAAGAGGACAGACCACTGGCGTCCTCGCAAGCTGAAACAGCAGGGGCATCTCTGGAACGGCGAATACAAAGCAAGCTTACCTCCATGTCCGAAACAGGTGAAGCGCTTCAATGTTCGGCTTGCCTACTGTAACTGGTTCTACAATCTACGAGTTGTGCTGCAAGAGGAGCTTGCCTTGCTTCACCAGAATAATGGTTGCTTGGCTTAGATCCAGGTACTTGTCAGAAGAGGACAGACCACTGGCGTCTTCACAGGCCGAAACTTGTCTAACAGGGCTAACTGCTTGCATCAGTCTTTGTAACAAAGATGGCATTATTTACATAATTTAACTGTATCACGCCATATGTTTTAGAGCACTAGAGCTCCAGGGACACTTCAAATGATGTTATAGGCGTTGCTTAACAGATGGTTGTTGATAAGCATCACTGTAATTTCCGAGGCTGTCCTGAGCCGGCGTGCACGTTTTACGTTCCCAAGAAGGCGCACAAGAATTCTAAATATGAAGCAAATGCAATCGAGGCTATGACAAAATCCAAGGTAGAACACAAGGCAAGTATTCCGCTTTGGATATGAGGTGTACTATCTGTGTTTCACTAATGTAAGCATTCCTTCCCAGGCGAAAATCAGTCCACTTCCAGCTGGATTATGGAACTGGAAATGAGGCAGTCCAGCTGGATTCCAGCTGGATTCCAGCTGGAAGTGGACTGATTTTCGCCTTCCTTTGTTGAAAAGCACACGTGATACGAAGCCTACTCTCCGACAAACCGAAAAAAGACAATGTCAATTAGAGTATACTAACTTTCAGAAGCACTAGCCGTGAGTGTGGGGCATTTTCTATATTCAGAATTTTTCTTATTTGTCGTTTAACTTGACATAGCTGTACAAGTTTCAACGTTTATGCCTTCCGCACATACATTGTATTTTCAAGACATAAAATTAGACAATTCTTTTCCCGACATTATATTAACCTGTTTCCTTTGAAAGAACAACTAGTTGGCCACATATTGTTGTGCCATATTGCTCCCTACGCAAGTTCGGAAAATAAAAGTGTTTGCACGGATCCTTTGAAAATTGCTACTTTGCCCTTGGTCAGGTTTTAAAGGGATACTTTTAACGAAATTTGAAATATACCCGTCATGTTCAGAAATAGGCTGAATATGATCCACAATATCCGTAAATGACAATCGCACGTTTGTATTTTGAGCCGGATGGCTGTATTTTTCAATATAAACGGCCCACTCTGGCAAGCGATCGGAGAGCAGCGAGAAGAAAGCATGTCACGTCCGGCGCAATCGTTACGTAGTCTGTCTCGGGATGAGCAAAGCTGTGGCGAGGCTGATGTCGTCAGGATGCCCTAGCCGTTCCAGCCACCGAAGCGGTCGAAGCACGCCAGCGCAAAGCTGCTTTTGTGTGAATTTTGAGTGACGGGTTAATCTTCTATAATCTTGTAGAGGAAGAATAGCGACGACAGAGCCGTGCTTACAGAGAGCTTGGTCAATGGGAGGCACGGGCAGAGCCAGGGCGTGCACCAGACGCAGAAAGTGGGCTTGGCATGCTCTCTTGGCCAACCAGAAGCCTAAAAGAATCCCCTAGCAGTGGTAGCGAGAAACTGTTTTAATCAAATGTATATGTTCATATATAGTTTTAATAAGTGCATAAGAGTGAAGTGTAGTAACCCTTCGTAACCCTCAGCGCTTGGCGTACGGATAATGTCAATCGTTCAGCTAGTCGCACTCTTCCACCCTGATTTTGGATGAAAGTGATTGAAACAACATGTGCACCAAATTTTCAGTCACCAAGAGTTACTCCGACGCACTTATCAATTTTGTTTCTCGCGACCACCGCCAGGGTATTATTTCCAGCTTCTGGTTGGCCGCATTCGAATTTCTGAAGACGCCCTGGAACACGCCCAGACTGCTTTCGGCCAATGGCGCCTCCTCATTTGTCTCCTATACTTCCCAACAAATGGCCAAACTCTCTACATATACGGCTCTGAGTGACGTCTGGGACACATAAGAGAGTCCCATTGAGTGGAGAGTTCCTCCCTCCACTCTTCTCTTGTGCTGGCCGTAGAGCTGTCGGGATGACGTCAGGGATCTAGGCGAGACAGTTACCGTCACTACCTGTCAAGGTTCCTAGACGGGCATTACAAACGAGGCTTTAGCGACATCCACCAGGTGCTCTTTGCTAATCATTCAATTTGTTTTAAAATTACTTTTCGTGTCTTTTTTAACAAGATAAGTAAACTTTCGTTAGTTCGTCTTTTCGTTTAATTCGATCGTGTTCAAAAGTCCCGGCGAGCGCCCATACATTTCTATGGGAGGAAAAGTTTGATAGTTTGAACTCGGGAAGACACCGCATCGGATAATTCGCCTCGAGCGAATGTGCGTAGGCTCACATTGCACGGCACCACGGCAGAAAAACCACACACGTACGGCAGCAGCAGATTAAAGGGCAACTCCGCTCAATTCCGAAAATTTTGGGCTAATGATTGATTTCGAATTAAAAAGCCCTAGTAAGAGACACTACGTCGTTTGCTTCGCGAAAAATGGGATATATATTTTTAAATCTAGTTTTAAACACGAGCGGAAATCGAAACCGAAACTTGGGCTCCGTCCTGCAACACTGGCCTCGGGCCGCCAAGAACATGGCCATCACGTGGTATGAGATGTCACGTGATCCTTGGCCCAACGATGGGCGGGATAGGGGCGGGCACATGGCAGGCGGCTAGTGTCGTCTGCACCGCACTCTTCGCCACGTTTTGATGTCTACGGCACTCGACGACGTCTGCACAACTGCGGCATAAGTCTGCGCACGTGGTGTCCGTAGTGTGGACGAAACTCCGAGAGACAATAATCACAAACGGCGAGACGACGACGGTGTTTGTGACGCGGAAGACGGCGGGTGACCACGGCGGGCGGCCGGACGGCTCCCAAGAAGCGCGCTGCGCAGGCGCGTTACGCCAATCACGTGGACACCGCTGAGCGCCGAGAGGCAATGTTGCTGACATCCTACGCTATGCTCGCCCGGAGAAGTAAAAACAAGCAAAAGGGGGCCATGATGATAACGTTTAGCTCAATGTTGGCTCCGCCCATGTCGTAGCCTTGACTGCGCTGTTGGTTGCGCCTGAATTCCCAGCTCAAGTCAGCCGATTTCGGCAACTTGGCGAGTTACAAAGTTTGCCAGACCGTTTAAGAAACATTCAGACAGAACTGCGTCGTAATATTTGACGTGTGGTCTTCCTAGGCGATACTGAAGAGGACTGCATTGTTTTTTTCAAAACCAAAAATGAGGCGGGGTTGCCCTTTAAGGACTTTTGAAGAATTTTGATGCCAACGGTCCAGCCGTGACATCACCCCAATACTCCCATTGTGAGCTGGCAAATGTCAGGTGCAAGGAAGGTTGGAACCAGTGCCAACTTGGCATAGCTTGTTGCTTGTAGAATGCTCAACAGTAGCGAGGCTGTAAGGAAATGCCTTGAAGCTAGAAAAGTAGTTTATTTGTGATTCACTGGATCTACAAAGAGCGAAGGAGTAACTATTTCATTTTACAACAACAGAATTCAACATGGAGCAAAGTGGCAAAACTAGGTTAGAAAGAAAATCCAGAGAACTTAGGAGGAAACACTTTTCAAAATGTTGTCACAAAAATCTATACATAGAATTCAGGGTGCCTTAACAAACCCCAATGCTCCTCATCCACTCACAATGAACGGTTAAAAGTAGCTCTATACGTCATAAATCAAAAATGATCCCAAAGTAAAAAGCTGCAAAACTATATTTAAAAAAAAACATTTAAAAAAAAAAAAGAAATGCTACTTAGCAGTACTGCAGCTGTTGCCTAACTGCAACTGATAATGTTTAGAACTGATGAATATGCCTGTTTCTCAAATTCAGGTGAACAAACATCATACAGGCAGTGAAGCACATGGTAAAACATGAAAACTCTTGTGCACGAACAACCTCAAGAAATTCCATTGCGCAGATTCCTCACTTATGCATTTTTTTTCCCATGCCTGCTTAAATTAACTATACAGTTAAAGGTTTTCCCACAGGATTCACACTTCTAAGGCTGCTCCCCTCTGTGGGTTCTCTCATGACGCAACCAGTTATGTCTCTGTGAAAATTCTTTCTCACAGGTGCCACACTGGAACGGTTTCTCGCCCGTATGAACTCTGTTGTGAACCCCCAGATAACTTTTTTTTGCAAACGCCTTCTGGCAAACCTCGCAATGGAACGGCTTCTCCTTCGTGTGAACCCTCATATGAATCCGTAAGTTACCGATTAGAGCAAACGCTCTCTCGCAGACAGAGCAGTGGAAAGGCTTTTCTCCTGTGTGTGTCCTTTCATGCTCGATGACATGATGCAGATAACGAGTGAAGTAAGGGCAGAACTCGCAGTGGTACATGCCCTCATATCGTTGCGGCGCCGTGGGTTGCGACTCAACCAGTTCGCATCTAGGGGAAGAGGAGTCGCTCTCGCTGTCCCCGTCGTCCCGGAAGGCAGGTGCGGCCGGCACTGTTGGGGAGGTCAGAGAAACAAGAGAAGGAAAGTGAAGGACAACGAAAGTTCAACGCCAAGACGCAAACATTACACAAGCATGACAAATCTGCACTGCCTTCAACAGAGAGTAGCAGACAAACAAGCGTACCGCCACCTGTTCGTTTTAGAACAAAATAAAACAAACTCAGCAAATAAGAACAATTCAACTATTAAGAAAAGCTGTTATTACATTAAAGTGATATCACACTTTAAGTTAATGAAAAAGCAGTGATCATAGCCCATTCAAGCATATAATTTTCATGTGCCCTTTATCTTTCGATGAATCAGCTCACCTCGCATCCTAAAAGCCGAAAGCAACACTAAGCAAACCTAATTTCTAGGGCTGCAGTGAAGGCACCATGTAGTCTGAGACGTCTGTTTGTTGTAATAAAGTTCTACAAAATGTCACTGTAGTACATCAATCAAAAATCACATACTACTTGAGTACGCAAGCACAGCTTCCAGTGGAAGAATGTACTTAAAGAAACATAATCGTTGACATCTTGTAGTCTGAAACGCCAAGAAAGAGCAAGCAGTGCAAGACAACCACATCGCACTGGTTTAGTTTGCACAAATTGAGTGGCGGTGAATGTGATCACATAGGTTGACTGCTTGTGCTCATCTACAGGGTGTCACAAAAGAAAATTTGCATGGTCTTTTTTACTGCAAAAATAAACTAGGCATTGCCGAACGCTCATTCTCCGCCTAAGGGTACAGCTAGAGGTCACAACCAGATGCCGAAGTTTCAGCCCGATCCGATAACTTAATCAAAAGTTACAAGTAATTTTCTGAAAATTTCAATGGGAAAATGAAGCCCATTTTTTCCCGTCCTCGGTTTCTGGTGCCATAGAGCCCCATGTATTCAAAAACTCCGTCGGCCGCCATTTTCCCATTGAAATTTTCAGAAAATCACTTATAACTTTTGATTAAGTTATCGGATCGGGTTAAAACTTTGGCATCTGGTTGTGACCTCTAGCTCTACCTTTGGGCGGAGAATGAGCGTTCGGTGATGCCTAGTTTATTTTTGCGGTAAAAAAGACATTGTGTAAATTTTCTTTTGTGGCACCCTGTACATCGAGGGGATCCGTGTGATGCAATAGGGGACACTTTTTTGATTTAATGATGCTGGACTGATATAAGCAAGAACACTGCAGAGAGAATGCATGGTCCCAAAGTTGAGTCGGCCAGTGGGAAGGACCCTCTCTGCAAAGCAGCAATGTGCCATTTCAAGCATCTTGCAATGGTTGCCAGAATCGACCTGCAAAAGAAGAAATTGAAGGCAGTGTCGTTGGTGTGATGTAAACATTTGAGCGTTTTTGAATACCTCAAACATGGCAGCTTGGCACGGAAACGAAAGGCATATTGTAGCGAAAGAATTGGTAACAGGAGTGCTCAGAAAAGTCACAAGCTAAATGAACAGGACCAGTATTTATACAGCCGAACTCTGTATAGAAAAATCAAGTTTGCCTTTTACGTCATGCTCTTGATTTAAGGAAATCGTAATTGTTGAACGGGGGTCAGGTGGGGTTATAGTTTAATTGGAACTCATCGTACAAATACTGAACTCTTTACTTATGTCATGCTTTCTTCGCAGACACTTTAATTGCAGCTTTTACATTTGGCAGCATTTTCTAGCAAGAAGCAAAATACAGTAGCAGAGTATTAGGGTTCGACAACTGCACAAAAACGATTTATCAATGTAAACAAAACAATAAATGAACACGTCAATTTCACTTTTCACAAAAAAAGCTGAAAAAGCTCACAGGGAAACTACTGTTTGTGTATCACCTTCCGATAAAACATTTTTACAACTATCTATAAAAACAAATTACGAATTTGTTGTAGAAAAAATCGCTGGAAACAAAAATTTACTTGACAATCCCAAGCGAGTCTTTAAACAACGGCAAAGCGATGTTCTCTTGTGTGTTTTGTTTATGATAGTGCACTTACGTCTAAGGCTGTAATAGACCCTTTTACAAAGTAGCGCACACCTTCACGCAGTCTACATGATGAATGCACGAAACGTTGAGGTGAGCATTTGCAAAGCGGCCATTGCAAGGTTTGCGTTTACAAACACAATAGCAACACATGGTTTACAGTCCCACTTGTCACATGAACCACATTATACCAGTGCTTTTACCAAGTGCCAACGTTTATACAGTAGGCTCGCTATAAATAAACTCGGATATTTTATAGCTTCGCTTATTTCAACCAAATTTCAAGATTTTGGTTATGCTGCTATGTTTTGAATCTATTTATAAGCAGCTTAATTTGAACAGCGTTTTTTTTTAGTATTTTCGCCAGTTGTGCAATGTCACATTAAAAAAATTAAACCACAAAATATTTATCTTTCACTGTGTTTGTTCTTGATGAACTCTGATGTAGGCGCCTAGATTGCGGCTCAGATTCAAGATTTGACGCGTTATCCATGGGTTTTTACTTTTTACTTTGTGGGAGTATAGTGGAATGAATCTATTGAAGCATGTGAGGACGACTTCCCTAAAGAAGGACCATGATGTGTCTGGGCAGAAGCCATTTTCTTTTTGCAAGAGTTGAAAGCTAGGACATCAGTGTTTTTAATTAGCCTTGTTGTAATGTCTATACTGCTTAGTTGGACGGCAAACCGTTATGCAAACAATTCGAGGAAAGTCAAAGACAACCAGTTTGTGATCCAAAACACCCTCCATAACTCTCGCTAGTGCACCTAGCTGTGCCACTGACTCCGAAACAAAGCATAGATCTAGCAGTGATCTGCATACAGGGGTGATACGTACGTGCAGTGCTATTAACAATTTGTTGGAGGTTGTAGCTGAATGCTACGTCAATAAGGGCGTTAGAAGGATTGCAACTAGTTAATGGCGT
Organism: Ixodes persulcatus; assembly: GCA_013358835.2. Lineage (NCBI taxonomy): Eukaryota > Metazoa > Arthropoda > Arachnida > Ixodida > Ixodidae > Ixodes > Ixodes persulcatus. The sequence goes on along the minus strand of JABSTQ010001735.1, from coordinate 3,671 downwards.
CATGACGTTCCAATCGATGTGGGACAAGTTGAAGTCGCCCACCAATACAATAAATGAAGAATTCTTGAAATGAGCTTGGAGGACATCTAGAATTCCCCACAGAGACGAATATCAGCATTTGGGCGCCTGTACACTGTGGAGGAAGTTAGTTGTTTGAATGCTCTCCCAGAAGTGCTGCACTTTGTGGAAATCCAGGCGCAGCTGGACTCTATTGTCACAGTAGCATGTTTCCGTCAGGGACAAGGGGGTCAGCGCCATCCTTAAAGGGGAGTGGAGCTCCAACAAAATAATGAAGGTAATTTTGTTTCTTTTTTCTACAATTTTCTCCATGTATTAAACATCCACCTGTGGAAATGTCTACAAAAGATCTATCTAAATATTAATCACCTTTCGAGGAAATGAATTTTGAAGTTTTTGCGTAGACCCCAAAACTACATGCTGCCGCACTGTTGGCAACAACGAGCAGGGGCACTTGCGACGTCAATTGCTGTATATGAGAGCAGACGACGCTTCCTAAACCTTGGTGTTGTGGTGATAGTGAGCGTCTGTGGTTTGCGAATAGCGTCCTGCTTGCAATGAACCTGGTCTTCTTCCACGATGGCCCTTGCTCGAGACATATGGTACATTAGAGAGTTCGCCGAGAGACAGATAATCCTCGAAGAACATCAACAGCTTCTGTCGCAGGCTGTTCTAAGTTCACTCTCTTCGTTCATTTAACGCGAAGGTCGAGCTGACTACGAGCCCTGGTGTTCCCTGGTTCCCAAAGTGGAAGATAACACAAAAATGTAAGCATCCTGAAAGGCAAATAAAGAAAAATATTGAAAGAAAGGCGGCAAACTCCAAATGCACAATGCAGGTAAAGCACCTTGCTGTGTTTTCAGCAGCCCAGGAGGGAGGCAGAAAGTTCTGGCTGATAGGGGTTGCTGAGAGTTGCAATATGACATAGGCCAGAGAGCTCTTTCTAGAGAGGTCTATAGCTTCGGAGTCTAAATTTTTCCATACCTTACAAGCATATAAGCATTCAAGCTGATATAACCTGCAATTCCATCCTATGCTAAACATCTCTTCATTCGGAGGAAAGCCAATGGCTCATTTTACACTAAAAAAAAGAACACCTTTTGCAGCAGAAGAATGCAGTTAGAGCAAAGGTATCTTTGCACCCTATATGTGTCAACTGAGCAAATGTAAATCTGTTAAGAAAGACTTATCAGACAGGCTCGAGTTACTTGAACACCACACCGGAGGACTGCGTCAGCTGTGCCGGCAGTGGGGGCTCGGAAAGGACCCGGCCAACTGGGGCAAGCAGGGACGCTGTCACCAGTCACACAGGGCTAGTGGCGACACCTTCACCAAAGCCGTGATGACCTGCATGGTTTAAAAGCTCCTGCAAAGAAAGCAGATTAATTTTAACACGGCAATATGAGACAAAAAAGATCATTCGCAATTGAGGCCATCTTCAGCAGCATTCATTTCCCACCATTGAATTTGTTCTTCTCGGTAGGATATGCCAAAAAGAACAAATTTCATTGTATTGCATTCATGCGATTGAGGCCATCTTCAGCAACAAATACAAAAAATATTAACGATAGTACAGCTAACAGCTGCCAAGAGTTGGCACCCCTAAAAAACCAATGAAAATATTTTTTTTTATGTAATCACAACAAACAAGCGTGCACAAACCAAAAGAGTTATTTGGTAGGCGCATGCGTGTCAAAAAAGAAACTTTATGTGAAAAAAACATTTTTAGAGCAACACTTTTAGGGACAACCTAAAAATATAGCCACAGCGAGACTATGAGCGGTATATGTGGAAGCACTATGGCAGCATGGCAAACAAACTGTGGCAAGTAAGCAAGCCAGGAAGTGCGTGGTGACTTCTGGCTTTCAGATTTCCACATTTCTGGTTTCGGTTTGCGAGCTACCTCCGTAAAATGTTCCTGATGCGCAAACCCGCGTTAAAGGGACGACAAATTGAGCAGAAAGGAAGAAGCTTACCCTCCACTCTCCTCGCCATTTTTCCCGCAAGGGGAAAGAAGGAAAGACCCCCTCTTTTTTACGTTGTCGTTTAGGATTAGAAAAGGTTAGTGTAACGACCGGTCAGTCATCACGCACAGAAATGCAGAAGTCGCACCTTCTTTCTTCCCCATTTCCCCCTTCCTGACACCAGCCTTCACTTTGACCCTTGGACTTCAAGTACCGACAGTGCCGTGGATGCTACGCGCTCGTCAGACCAGTCCAACGCCTATCTTTCCCCACGTGGTGACGCCCCCGGCCCATACCTACGCGCGAAGAGCAGGGTCAAGCGACGAAAGGAGGCAGTTGAATGGTCGGGCCTACACGTAGCCCCCGCCCCACTGTCAGGATTGAGCTGAACGAGACTAAAACTGAAGAAGGCCAAGCCGCTATCCTTCTCGCAGATGTGGTTCCTCACGTGGTTAGTCCATTTCAACAACTGTCTAAAAGGTGTTTTACCGACAAGGAAACATTTTATGTCCGAGGTTTTTTGTCCTAAATACCTCGCAGTTTTTTTTACCTTTTTTTTATTGGAGATTGAAATATGGTTCTTTACTAATTCAGCAACCGAATCATATATTAAAACAGCTTAATTTTTGCAAAGAACTAATTTTGACAGATTTCACGATTTAAAAATATACAGAAACATTTATCACGCAAACACATCACTCCATCGCAACCAGTACATTGCAAACCACTTCCAATCATAAAAAGTCGTGCCCACTAAATATTCTCAAAATTCATACTTAGCGAAATCCACGAAATGACGTGACCGCAAAAATAAAGTTGTTTACTGTACAACACATCTCAATGCCTCTGAGCCTCTAGTCAATGTTCTTCTCAAAGAAAAGAACGCAGGACGATGGCCAAAAAGTGAACAGATGTGAGAAGAGAAGTCTGCGGCGGACCATTAGCTTAGCGTTTACCGGCGAACTTGGCACGACAATGTTTTGACACTCTTCTAAAAGAAGCAAACACCGAAAATGAATATGATTCACTAAGTGCCATGGCCATGAAAACTCCGCCGTGCCTCTCCGAGACACCTCGCTATACTCAAAAATAGCTTATAATGACGTGTGGCGCGTCGTCGTCATTTCTTGGCGACATATCTGCACTTTTCAATACACATCGTGCTGGCAAATCTTAGCTTGGTGCATACTGAAAAAACAGAAACAAATAGGAATACACCGTGGGCCCTATAAAAAAAAAAAAAAAAAAAAAAAAAAAAATCTCCATCAACCTTTGAGCTGACAGTGCTGTGGGAGTTATGCACTCGCCGGACCAGTCAACCACCTCCAATTCACTACCTGACCCCGCTCCCTGCGCGTATGCATGGACGGCAGTGTAATCATGTGGCTAAAGGTAGACATAGGACTGGTCCGACAAGCACATAGCTTCCACCGTACTGTCAGGTTGGGAATGAAAGGTGCATCTGGTCCTTCCCGAAAAGAAACTCGTGAGCCCGTCACAGAATAGCCCGAAGAGCGATCCACGAATCCGAGTCAATAATAGCGACAGCCTCTTTCAATGCTTATTTCCTGCTAGTTGACTAATCCCCGTTGTTCAGATTTGGAAAGTCATAAGACACTTAGATGCTTAGCATGCGGAAGGACATAAAAAAGTGAGAAGATAAAGTTTAGGGAAACAGAAAGCAAAAAA
>JABSTQ010001734.1:0-32952 GCA_013358835.2 Ixodes persulcatus | reverse complement strand
AGTGAGACCTGCGCGTTGCATTATGGGAAGTTTTCCATACGCAACGCGCGGGACACTTGTGACGTCACTCGGGACCCTCGTGACGTCAAATGTGACGTCACCTTTGACGTTATTTTCGGAAAAGTCCCATAATGCAACGTGCGGGTCACGATGAGACCCGCGCGTTGCATTATGGGACGTTTCCTTTAATGCAACGCGCGGTTACGCCGACAGCGACAGCGACGGCGACGGCGACACCGCTAAAGTCGGAAACGGGCGCCTAAGAGCTGCTCTCTAAAAAAACGGAGGATAGCTGAAATTTTTCGCAAAGAGCTTCTAAACTGCTGTGAAACGAGTGAAGGTTTTGCGAATCTGGACAGCGGGAATGGTGAGGACGCCTCCAGTGGCAACTGGGGAACAGATTGTGACGGATGAAAAAAGTTATTCCGAAGAAGCCGACTGACAGCTAACGCCTGAAGTTGGATCTGAGATGGATGAGTTTTCGTTGTACGAAAGTGGTAAGCTGGGCGAGTCTGTGTTTTTGTTCCTTCCTCGTTTGTCCTTGTGTTATTCTGCGCTATTTTTCATCATGTTTGTTGTACGACCCACTGGACGACTCGGATCGTGAATCTTTCTTGCGTAAGGACAAGATAGATCAGTTGCCACAGGAGCTAAATTCGGAACAGCCCGTGAGCGAAGGCGAAAGAGGCGGCCCCCACTTTCACTAGTAAATTAACTGACTGAGCGATCAACATGAACACGCCTGCAGCGCATCTGACGGAGTTATTCAAAGTTTGAAACTTCTGCATCTCTATCACAATGACCTTCCTCTTGATGCTCGAACGGTGTTGAAGACTTTGCGCTCCACCGAGGTTGTCCAAATGACTGGTGGTTTCTACCACTATGTGGAATTGCTTTTGAGAGTTTTCGCCTCCTGATACTTGGGCTCAAATTAAGGTGTTTGCAAATTTGCCTCTCGCTAAGTAGCTTGCTGCTGCTTAGTGGAGCACCTACTCTGCTACTTCAAAATAAACAAGCTGCTCGATTAACACGGGTAGACTGCACGCAATTGATTCTTTTGTGTCACTCTTTGCAGGAGCAGCGTACCCCTTCCAAGGAGTGATCTGGAGGCTACCGTAGGGGAAAAGGCAAGCATACGTTTACCTTGAAATGTATGCAGTTCTGAATGTAGTTTCCTTTTGTTTCCGAATTATTTATTAATTTGCACGATCAGTTCCACTATTTTTATCTTCAGCTCAATGTTCGAGGATAAAATTGGCCATGAGAAAGTTCCAATTTCGTGCCACCTGAATCAGGAATCTTTCATATCTAAGGATTTTTTTTTATAGTCCTTTCATAACTACCGAGCCCCTGCTATTTGCATATTTTAGTCATCTAGCCATTTTAATTTACGAAGGTGGTTTATTTATTTATGCACTCTAGCTCAAGACAGTTTTATTTAAGGAATGATTTTGGGAATTTATTTTTATTTCATCATGTGCATGTCTGCTTTTTATTGCTAAAATACTTAACGCTTTCCAGCATTCAGATTGTTTTTTATTTATTGTGATTAGCCTCAGTTTGGACAGTCGCATTTGTGGTAATCACTGGTATCGATATCGTTATTGAGCACCTGCTCTTTCGGAATTTCTTTTTCAGCTAGTCATTTTCAATTTACAGAGCTGCTAATTCATTTATGCATTATTGCCCAAGGACGGTTTTAGCCTAAGGGATGGTGAAGTGGATATTTCTATTTGGATGATGCAAATGTTTGCTTTGATTAAAAGGTTCGTCCCTTGGGTGAATAGATGATGACTGCACAGCGGTGTCTTGCGGGGCTAATCGTTTGATGAGCCTTGTTCGGAGGGTGATCAGAAGAGTGCGACAGATGCGGGAGGGCTTCGTCAAAACCGTTTATTTAGACGTTACGAGCTATTGTACCCAGCATATACAAAGCAAGGGAAATTCCCCGTCCTCCAAATCAGTTCAGGTCCAAGCCAGAAAAGGGGCCTCTTTCTTCCCTGTCACGGGCTTTTGAGGGCATTGACCCCCTCACTGTCGGGCGAGGATCAATCAATTCTTTCAAAGTTTTGCTGGAACCACGTGATATCAACTGTCCAATAGTAGGCAAAGGGCGTCGATACACATTGGTGAACTTGCCAACGGACTACAGCCGACAGCTGGTGCTGTCGGCTGTAGGCCGACAGCACCAGCTGTCGGCCTACGAGGCGCACGCGGTCCCTCGTTAGAAAAACAAACCCACACAAAACGACCGGAGAGGGAGCATCATACACGCCGCCAGACAAGACGACCGTCGCCCGGCCGATCGAGCAACCAGCCTTCTTTCCCAGAACCCTGAGGCCTCATTCACACAGCCGGCGCCTCTCCCGTCCCGTCACCGTCAAGGGAGCACTCCGCGGTGGGGACGCGACGGCAGGGTGTCCGGACAGGCCGCGCAAGCAAAGAGACGGCGGCCGCGACGGCAGGATTGGATTGGATCGGATTGCGACGACTGATTATCAGATAGGGAGAATTCTATTCATTTTATTCTAATAGTTCTTTTAAATGTTTTAAACGGTAGTGTATACGCTTATTTACTCAACTTAAATTACGAAATCAAGAGATAATTGTGCCTTAAGATTAGTGCGCATGTGCGTAAATTAAGGGATCTGGCACACTTCAATGGTGACGGCCGGCAACAGGACAGATTTGTTTATGTTTATATCTGTACAACCGAGGTAAACGCCAACGCAGGCGCGCAAACGAGGAGCCATGGCGAGCCACGTACACTATGAATCGTCGTTTGTCTTCCTGAGCACAGTTCTGCTGATGTACCTGCTCCGCAAACGAAGAGCGGAGCGCGCGAGGAGGGCCAGGCGGCCGAGGAGTGTGTGGATGCGGAAGATGTGCCGGCATCGCAAGTCCGGCCACTCAGGAACGCCGATTCCTTTGCTGCGAGAATCAGATCTGCAGTATTTCTTTGAGTAAGCACAGTGTCTTGAGCTTTGGTGTACGAATCTTATCGTTATATATTTGCAGCTACTTGAGGATGTTGCCGTCAACCTTCGATCGACTCCTGACCCTAGTTGAAAGCTCCATCCAAAGGAAAGACACAAAGTGGAGAGAGTGCATTCTCGCAAAAACTCGACTGGAAATCACGCTAAGGTAAACATATTTTCGTGGAAGAAAAAAAAAACACCAAGGAGCATGCGGGGAGTGTAGTTCGAAGTACACAACAAAGGTAAGGTGGAGACAAAGGCATGTAAAACGATCCATTCATTTGATATGTTTGCTCTAGAACATAGCAACTGCCGATTACAGCACGTGCTGCGCGTGTATCTAAAACCCCAGTATGCTCCTTGATGATTAAGCCGTTTAGTAATGTTTTCTCGGCCCCCATGTGTTGTTTGTTGGCCTTAATCCTGATTCGTGTTAATCTGACCGATTTTATATCAACTCTTCACAAAACAGTATCTTTAGAAACATTCACGAGGTTGGAGAACCACAGATTTTGCTGTTGCGGTCCGGAACTCACCTTGCGCTGTCCGTCATTTTTTAGCAACCCTTCGCAGTATAGTATCATAGAAAAAAACACAAAAACCATGAGGTTTTAGACCCACTAATTTTATTGTGGCTGTCCGGAACACACTTGCACTGTTTGTCATCATGTGATAGGAAAGGCGGCATGACTCGTTGCCAGAGATAGTACAACACTTATGACATTATAGCTATAGCCTCAGTATTTCTGGATCATCTCTAGCGTATCTCTGCGTTTTGAGGCCACGTCGCTTTTTACATCCTTACAATGGAAACATACAAATAGAAAAACAAACAGCACAAAGGAGACAGAGCAGCACTAGCAGTGCTGCTATCAGGTCGCAAAACCAAAGCAAGAGTCGCACTTGTCACTGGGCTTTCTGGTTCTTAAAAAGCGGCGCGAGTTACATTCATGATGAGTGAGCATGTACGTTAAACTATGCACATTATTTCTGCCTCAACATTCACACACAATCTGTGACACTACACACTAATAAAGGGCTTGCTCACTACTGAGTTAGATATTTCCAGGAAGTAATACGGTTATATGGTTGGCCTATCGCAGATTTCTCGCCAGCGGGGATAGCCAGCGGAGCCTGTCCTACGCATTTAATGTGGCAAGATCAGCCATATCTGAAATAATCTCCTAGACGGCCCAGGCAATTTGGGAGAACCTAAAGGACGAGTATGTGAAATCCCCAAGAACACCCGAAGAATGGAACGACATTGCCAGGGGCTTCCTACAACGCTGGAATTTACTAAATTGCATTGGTAAGTGGTACAGTCATGTCTCATTAATATGGATGCCTTCGCTTCTGCAAACAATCGTCCATAATGTGAGTCATTCGTAGTAACGAATCAAGGGCAAAGACAAATATTAAGTATCATGTTAAAAACGCAGAATCTTACACAGGGACAACGAAGGACACGAAAACAAGGCATATTGTTTTCGTCTTTTTCCTTGTTGTCCCTGTGTAAGTTCCGGCGCTTTAAACGTGATAATATACCAACAATCCCAGATCGCCATTCTCATTATTAAGTAGCAAGTGTAGCGGACAAGCATAGCTCTGTATCCCTATGCTTTGTAATAGTGTTTTCTCTCTAACTGACCAGAAAAGCGCACGGCCTTGCCTGCTATGCCCACGAACGTGATTGATCACAGATCTCATCCCGGAAGGGGGCGACATACCTTTCGGCTTAAAAACCGGAAAAAACCCTACCATCTTTAGGTGCGCACGTCTTATCTCAAGGCGGTCAAGGGACAATAGTGAGTTCTGCATACACACCGTGACCTGCATAAAAAATAAAGAGACGGTCAACGAATAACGGACAATAGTGAATTCCAGGTAACCACACTGGCCTTTGAAGTTCAGTTTTTTTTCTCTTGTTTGTGGACCCGCATTAAAAATAACGAGACGGGCAAGGAACAACAGACATTAGTGAGTCACAAATATTTGCTTTCTTTTTTTTTTCCTTCATGGGCCAGTGTTTATAATAACGAGACAAAATGCCTGTATTTACCTATTTTGTCCCCAATATAGCCGTCCATAGCCTGGACTGCGGGTTTCTACATTAACGGGGCATAATTGCATGGCGAGAGACCGGTCGCCGAAAGTTTCGTGCATATTGCGGGGAGTTCATATCAACGGGGTCCATATTAATGCAATGTAACTATACTCCAAAACTTTCTGCTGTATTTTTACATGGCATGCATGCTCTGAATACAAATGCAGTGGGCACTCGTGCAACCTTTTGCAGTATTTACAAATCTGTGAAAACTCTAGGCCAGGGGTTGCCAAGCTGACCCGGCCTAAGAGCCACAAGCAAAACCACGAAACTTCCAAGAGCCGCGGGGGGAAGGGGGGGGGGGGCAAACTTTTTTCCAGAGCAATATGCGAAACTCAAACTTTTTTCTATCTATCCAAATCAAAAGCAGTCCAACTATACGTAAGTTAGCCGTAGCACAAGACTACCAAACCGCAACCTGTCTTTCGATTCACATCACGTTTCATTTCTCTTTCTGGGTAAGTGCTCGTGTCACCGGGAGGGAGGTGGGGGGGGGGGGGACGAAGAGGAAGGAGGAGCCGCGAGCCGCATGCCGCTCGCAAGCCGCAGCTAGGCCACCCCTGCTGTAGGCACTGCTACTTGCACAGTTTGTTCACATTTTGCAATTAATTATGCTTTGCCATCCAATAAGTTGCAGTCGCCAAGGTATAGCAGAGTGCTGCATGTCTTCAGCATATTCCAACCAAGGTATATTGCACAAAGCATGTGAGAGATGAATCAAGAGGTGCATGCCAGCGACCAGGTGAGGACGTGTGAGAAAGGAATTGTTGTCTGCACAGACAAAGCCCCGGCATGAGCATCTGTCGTCCCCCGGGGGCCATGCGAAAAGCTTACAATATTACTGTGCATGCCAGCTACCAGGTGTGTGAGAAAAGAATCGCAGTCTGCACAGGCTAAACCGCAGCATGAACATCAGTCGTCGCCAAGTGGCACAGCGAAAAGCTTATGGTCTACTCTCCTACATCAGCCTCGCTGCATCATGCTGAGGGCAAATTTCACTCGCCTTTCTGTTTTCAGGCAGTATCGACGGCAAGCACGTCACAGTGGAGGCTCCGAGCAACTCGGGGTTTGAAAACTTTAATTACAAAGGAGCATTCAGCAAGATCCTGCTAGCTATGTGTGATTCGGGCTACAAGTTTTTGTATGTTGATGTTGGTCGCTGCGGTGTGGAAAGTGACGGTGGCGTATTTAGGAGGTGCCAGCTCTCTGGTGCTCTAGAATCTAACCAGTTGGGGGTTCCCGAACCAGTTGCGCTTCCAGGAGGAAATGTTACTCCCTATGTCATTCTTGGGGATGAGGCTTTCCCTCTGAAGCCCTATCTTATGCGGCCATACCCAAAGCGTTCAATCAAATCCGATGCAGACAAAATATTCAGCTACAGGCTTTCTCGTGCAAGGAGCGTAATTGAAAATGCTTTCGGCATTCTCACAAGTCGGTGGCGCATCCTAAGGCGGCGGTTCCAAGCGAACAATGAAAACGTTAGCAGATATGTCCTTTCCTCTATAGCCCTTCACAACTTTCTTATGACCCCGAGCGAATATCGAAACAAGTACTGTCCTCCCAAATTTGTAGACTCCGAATCATGGAATGGGGGCATCCTTAACGGCAAATGGCGGAAAAAAGCGGCACTGAAGCAATATTTTCTCAAGCTTCGCAGTTGGGGTCAAACAAACCATGCAACGTCGCAGAGCATGTTCACACAAGCTTCAGAGATTTTTTTATGGGGCCTGGAAAGGTGGACTGGCAATTAGAGTATATTCATAGAAGCACATCCAGGAGAAGTTCAGGACAAAGAAACCAAAACAACTTCACCATCCACTTCAGCTTCAGCTGTTTACCTTTTTTGTCCCTAGCTCTGTTATGAATGGTGGTCTTTTCTGCAACAAGCCCTTGCACTAAAAAGAGTTTCAAGGCAATGTGCGTACAGCTTTGTCGCCCAGAACCCCCTTAATATTTTTTCCTTATGTTAGATATTTTATGTCCAGATTTGAATGGTAGTCACCGCTACATACGTGCTTCCTATGCTGCATGGCAGTCCAATTCAATAATTGACACACAGCATACATAACATGTATGTCACGGTGACTCTCATTTGAACCTCGATGTAACCATGGCACACTCGGGTCAGTGAACTTTCTACGAAGCGGATAGCATGTATGAACTTAGACTGCTGTCCAATCTGCTGGATGGCAGTGAATTTCTGAAACTGTCCATTATTCCAGGTAAACATTTTCCAATGTGTCTGTATTTCCCGTTTTATTATCTTATCAACAAAAGTGAAACATTGTCTTTGTGATTCCTTTTTCGTAACTACTTTATGATTTCCTTTCAGTTTCAGTGACTGCCGTGCAATCTGCGTTGCATGCACCGTTCTTCAGAATACTTCCCGAACAGGTGTATTAATTTTATCTCTGTAGCCAAGAGGTTGGTCATACAGTCTTAGATATGTTATGATAGACGTTCAAATTTGCAGAGTTCAAAGGTTTGGAGTTCGAAACACTGACTCAAACACAATTTGAGGTCTTAACACTTTATTTGTTTAGTTTGCTGCTTCTGTTTGGTAAGTGTAACCATGCCTTCTACCTGATTGCATAATAAAAAGTGTACACCATATCTTGACTATAATATATTGCTGTACCTCTGCTGTTGTTGGAATACCAAAGGCATAAACTTGTAGCAGAATCAACATCATGACATTGCACAAACCCACAAAAATATAGAGATTAAACAGTCTTCATGTAAAATTGTCAAGGAAGACAACATTCTCGATCTTGACTACAACAGTATCACAGAACTATACTCTATTTCAGCGTAACTTGGTGAAAGGCTAAAGGTAGGGTCCCAGCAGGCCAGCCGGAGCATAGCATGTGACAACACATCATGGCAGTGCACTCAACCTGGGAAGAGCCGCCAGATGCTTCGCTCAGATTGGCTTGACGGGGCCGTGGCTTTTGCCCTTTGCCCTATTATCATGAAACAGGTACGAACATAAAAAAATATACCAAACACAAAAGCTCACTCATGTTCAGCACAAACAGCTATCTGTCCTGTCGTGTTACCCCTTTAGCCTATCATCGGTGATTCATGGCAGATACCAATTAAGTATGTATAGAACATGACAGCAGCAGCAACTTTTGCTCAAACCTCATGTGGCTGCAGATATTGCACGTATGTCACCTTCGAAACGATGACGGCGGGTGACGGCAGCATTTATCCACTGTGTTTTCGAAGGACAGCCCATGGTTTTGGTTTCAAGCTTGCTTAAAATCAAATGTAATCGCATATGCACCAAGTTCTGTGCATGTGACTTCATTTAAAAATTCAAACATGTTTGCAAACCCTTGAATGCACCTCAGACATTATGAAAGCCAATTTTTAACACACATTGTTTCAACCACACAAAGAAAACAACCTAGTTTGGTAGAAAGTCTCCCACTCCCAAAGGAACGTCCCAAAATATATGAAGGAAGATCTATAGGTCTGACGCATACATGAATGAATATTTGGTATTGAAAAAAAAAAGATCATGTGGTAAAGGGTGAAAAGACTGCCGTTACATTAAAGGGATGCCGAACCAAAATTTGGATTTCACGAAATAAGGCAGCAAAAGTGCTCAACGGGATGCTACAAGCCCCAAAACATCACTCATACACCAATATCTCGAGCGGACGACTGTATTTTTGGAAAAGAAGGGCGCAATTGAGCGAAGACTGTGACGTCGCGATTCCCCCAGAACAGTTGATAATGAACAATGATAAAGATGGGACAATGCAAAGAGGAGCGGGAATGAGAATCGCGGCGTGACATGGTTCATCGGCCTCGTGGGCCTCCTTCGATCGTGCCTCTTCTTTCTAAATGTACGACCATCCGTTGGACACATCGCTGTATGAGTGATGTTCCGGGGTTTTTAGCGTCTCCCCTCTCGCTCCTGCCTTGCTTTATAAAACCACATTTCAGTTCAGCATCCGTTTAAGTCCGAAGAGTGGATATCATCTTTAAAGGGCCACTCCAGTGTAAAGTAAACCTGGCCATCCGTGTTACAGAATGCAGTCCCCACATAAAAATAATTGATTAGACGTAGATGTATGTCCCGGAACTCATTTTATTTGGCATCTGTTTTGCTGTTTGCCTGGCCAGCTGAAAAGTGAACACTATTTGAGAAGAATGTGACATTGAGGCTGCCCTTTTGGCAGCCTTCCATTAGTTGGAAGGGTAACAGATGCCTCGCAGGTTGGTTACCAAACTTTTGTTGTATGTTGTTCTAGTCCCCCAAACAACATACATTGTTAGAGAGACTATTACTATCAGTGTGACATTTCCCCTTCAAATAATGGCCATTTTCAGTGGGCACTCACAAGCGAACAGGTGGAGAATGCATAATGCGACTTGCGTGTCCTATTTGGTATATTTAGAAAATGTTTCGTTGCACTGCAGTGGCCCTTTAACACTTGAAAGTTAACTGTTTTCTTCATACCGAACTTCAAGAAGGGCTATGTGGCACTTACGCATCAGCTCATCTTGTTCCTTAGCACTGAGAGACTTTGCGGTCTCGGCAACAAAATAAAAAAAAACAAGTTGCACCTGTGCGGAGGGTCCGGCCGTGCCACTGTTCGCATTGCTTCAATATAAGCTTGTTTAACCTCACCAAGGTCATCAGATGATGGTGTGGCAGTCTTCTTTCTAAGAAAAATTGAGAAATATATATGCCACAGTCCTTTGTGAAAGTTTATGTACTCCCGTCTCATGATACACGACTTTCGACACCCTTCTAAGGCTGGTTGAAACCAAAAGGATTTTCCTTGTTGTCCCTGTCCCTGTACCGGAATAAGAACGATTCTGCGAAACGCCGTGACGTCCCTCCGGCGTTTGTCTCACGTCCGGCATAGGGAAAGGGACGAAATGTTTCCTTTTTGGTTTGAATGCCTACATTCTGCAAGACGCCGTCACGTCACTCCGGCGTTTGTCCCACTTCCTGCATAGAGAATGGGATGAAATGTTTCCTTTTTTTGTTTCAACACCTACAGAGTAGGTGTTGAAATCAAAAAGGAACACCTACTGTGTAGGTGTTGAAAAAAAAACACATCTCGTTCCTTTGTGTGTAGGTGTGCAAACCGAAAAGGAAACATTTCGTCCCTTTCCCTATGCCATAAGTGGGACAAACGCCGGAGTGACGTCACGGCGTCTTGCAGAATCGTTCTTATTCCGGTGCAGGGACAGAGACAACAAGGAAAATCCTCTTTGGTTTGAACCGGCCTTTACATGTCACTCAAGCACTATATTCACAAGCACGAAATTGTACTGCTTGCGTTGATGCCTCAAATGGGCACTTCCCACCAAACTAGATGCTTTGGTGATCATTTTTAACTTTTGTACGAAGATTGTTAAGAGTTGGAGATTGCTTGTTCATGCTAGCTGTATTGCAAATGGTTATGGTAATATGGTCACACTGCAGCATTGTTACATTCCAAAACATAAAAGAGCCAACAGGGTGAGCATGTTATTGAGGGGGTGAAACAACTTTAGTTTGAAATTCACATACCACATGCGTCAAAAAAGTTCGAACCACTTTAAACGCCCCGAAAAAATCGGTTTATCAATAAGTAGCGCTGCGATTTAGTGCAGAAACTCAGAGTAGATGGATGATTTTTTTTTTTTTTTTATGAAGCGCCTAGTGGGTCTCGGTACCTCTTCGGTCTTGGCGGCCCGCCAGAAGGTCTCCCTCCTGCCTGCTTTGTAGGCGCCGGCGGCTCAGCTGGGTGGCTCACTAGCTCAACAGCTGGCTCCTCTGTCTCCACTTCCTCTGTATATCCAATGCTGATTGAAAAGAAAACTTTCCCATTAATAAAAGGAAGCACAGTAGGCCCTGTATTGTCAATGTGTTCTTCCTTCTTAAGATCACTTTTTTCAGATATGGAAAAATGCAGCAAGATACTAGTGGTACCACTTTGTAGAAGGCAAGATGTTTCACTCTTCATGATGTCATTAGGGGCATGCATTTAAAATGACTTACTATGAAAATACACTAATCATAGAGCCTCTAAGAGATCTAAATCTCAATAATTGCACTGCATTTAGAGGTCCCGGCACTATGTTCCCATCCCGTGTGGGACTGTGCTGGGCTCTCACTGCTCCAAATTAAACTATTAATCAGCTCCCCAGGACACAAGACCCAAGTTTATAAGTGAACTCACCTCAGCCTTGCTCACCCAGATTGCAAGCGTATACTAGGCTCCCCTTATTAGCTTCGTACGCCCTGGGAATACCTGTAGATATCTAGCCCCTCTCCCACATCCCTCTCTTTCCCCCATTTTCCTCTTCCCAATCGCGATTGGGAAGAGAAAAACTTTATATTTTTCAACACTCCAACCTCATTGAGGTTTTAGCAGGGTGGACACTGTGGTACAAAAAATACACTAATCTTCACGAAAAAGTACATGACAGTCTGAAGACACGCTGCAAACTATGTCCCGATCACCAAGCCGTTTCGCTGTAGTCATTGCGATACACTTATAAAAACAAATTTAAAAACGCCGTTCAGTAGTTGAAAAATATAAATGTTTATCACACTACCAAAAGTAAAAATAAACTGGTATAAAAGCAATATTCATCCGGGCCCTTAGTGACATGATCGCCTATCAATGGCCAAAAAGAGGAAAGAAAGAAAGTAAGCATTCGATCGTCATCAACACACAACACTTCAAAAACCTTATTTGCTTTATTGTCAGCTCAGGGAGATAAATGTGATGCTTATATTTTATTCTTAGTCTGCTTTATCAAGCTGTGATAGGAAGGTCGCCAGAGAATCACTGCCTAAAACTTCTGGGTCGAGGCAGTTCCATTCACGAATTGTAATAAGAAAGGTGGATTGCGCGAAGACGTCGTTATGACTGGAATATTCTTTCAATGAAAGCGAATGAGAACTTCTTGCAACGCGCGGTTGGAAAAATAAAATGTAATAACTTTTATTTATTTTAGCTGGTAATTTACTAGTAGGAAAAGAAATTTAGGTCGCTCCCCTTGACGTCTCAAACTGAGGCTTTCAAGATTGGCAGCTGCCTTTAAGGCGGTTGATGATACCGACCAGCTATACAAACTATACAAAAATAGTGCTGCCTTTCGCTGAATACGCTCCAGTTTATCTTTCGCTGTTGCAGTGTGAGGGTCACAGACTATTGCCGCGTACTCGAGGATGGGCCGTACGTACGTTTTAAGCCTGAGAAGTCTTACTTCTGAAGATGGAGAGTCTCTAAAAAGTCGCCTTAAGTATCCCAGTTTCTTAAATGCTTTCTTGGAAATACAGTCAATGTGGTGGTTCCACCTCATGTCGCTTGTAAGCATAACTCCCAAGTATTTAAATGAATCTACCTTATTAGGCTGGGTGTCCTGTAAAACGCATGGGTTATATAGGTGTTCTTTTTAGTGAAGGTCATAGTTACCGTCTTTTCGAGGTTCAGTGACATTTGCCAATTTTCACACCATTTAGAAATTCTCTCCAGGGTTGTGGTTAATAGCACTTGGTTTTCGGCGCTACGTATTTCGTGGAATAGTACGCAGTCGTCCGCAAGGATCTTAATCTGTACCGGAATATTGAGAAAAATGTCGTTAATAGAAACTAAAATGAAAAGTGACCCGAGGACGGATCCCTAGGGCACCCCTGAGTTGACCAAGACCGAACTTAACTGGGTTCCACCCATGCACACTGACTGTTCTCTTAAGGAAAGATAATCTTGGACTCAATCACATAGCATGTCGTTTTTTAAAAGCATCCTCAGTTTTAAGAGTAGTTTGGAGCGTGAGACCCGGTCAAACGCCTTTGCGAGTTCCAAGAATATTGCGTCGACTTGGCCTCGCCTTTTGAGTACTTCTGTAATGTGATGGACTGTTTCCAGTAACTGTGTACTTGTCGAGAAACCCAGTCTGAACCCGTGCTGGCAATTGTCAATTAATTTGTTGCTCTCAAGAAAATATGCGATGTGTTTGAAAATGACGTGTTCCAGGATTTTACCAGAGAAACAAAAGAGCGATATTGGTGTGTAGTTTGTTACAAGTTGACTACCTCCCGATTTTAATACTGGGATAATTTTGGAACGTTTCCGCTCCCGTGATACTTTACACGTCGCGAAAGACTTTTCATTTATTATACAAAGATAGTTAGCACACGATTGTGCGTACCTCTGAAAGAAAGCATTTGAAATGTCGTCAATGCCTTGTGATTTTTTGGTATACAAATTGAGTAACAGAGACAGAGCACCTGATTCTGTTATGGACAAGTTGGTTACGGATGAAGCAGAAGTTTGGGGCTCACTAATTTCGGTGTTATTACCGTTAACGACCGTGAATATTGATTTAAAATATCGGTTGAAGCTGTCAACCAAGGCGGACGGGTCGCTGATAATGCCTCCTATCCACTGACAGACTAGAAACAGATTCTGCCTCTTTTGACGACGAAAGGTATCTCCAGAACTTAAGTGCTAAAAAACGCAAAAATGAGACCAAGGTCTTGTTGTGATATCTATATTTCGCTTGTTGTATATGGCTAGTCAGGTCTACGCGCAATTAATTTAGTCTCTCCGTGGTTGGAGAGGACGATGCCCGCTTACAGGTTTTTTTGTAATCTTTAAGCCTTCCTTTGTAGTTAAAGTATTTACCTTGTAATCCAAGGTTTTTTTTTTTTATTTAAAATCTCGTTTCAGGTGGTAACACATTGCCTAATACTTTCATGGACAATTAATTTAAGAAATGCCCACAGTTCGTTCACGCAATTACAGTCTAGCTCACTCAGTGTTTCGAACTCAGGAAAATGAAGATATAACCTGTCAAGAACACCTTCGTCATCAGCCTGCAGAAAATTAAGTACCCGAGTTGTTTGCGTGGTTTTTGGGGACAGAGTTCGACAGTTATCGTGAACAAAACTACCTTGTGGTCAGATATGGCTGGGAGCAACGTAGTGTGCGCAGCATGACTTTCAAGCCTATCACTGATCAAAACCAAATCCAGCGTTGATGCTGACTCGCCACTTTCTCGTGTCGGGTCTTTAACCAATTGCGTAAGGTTATTGAAAACTGCTATGTCAACCATGGTTCTGCTGAAGGTGCAAACAAAATTGGGACCGGGCTTGTCCAGTCGATTTCGGGGACGTTGAAATCTCCCGCGACTATGAGGTTACGATTACTTAGACAATGGCGACAGGGGCACTCATTTAGTTTGAAAAAAAAATCGAGACCCGTTTGAGGGGGGCGGTAGACCGCACCGATAACAACGTTGTTTTTTCTAAGGGCAACGATATCCAAACACATTCTATTCCCTCGACATCTTCCAATCTGCTCAGTACTAGCGATTCGTCCTATACAATAGCGTCACCCCCACCTCGACCTTCTCCATCTTTGCGTAAAATTCGGTTTCCTGGTGCACAAATTTCATGATCGTCGATCTCTGGACGGAGCCACGATTCTCTTATTACGATTATATGCGGTGAGTAAGTTACTATTAGGCTTTCAAGGACTGCGATCTTGTTCACAATTACTTCGAGCGTTAACATTGATGCGGCTCGTTCTTCGTTGTGGTACGTTTGTCATGTTTGGGAATCACGTTCCCTTGTACGGGAAGGAAGCTTCACCCTGGTATTTTTTGTCGCATCCCACGCAAATAATTATTTGCCGATCCTCAGTTTGTTATGTACCAGGGATACCTTAACTCCGTCCGGTCTAAAGTTGGAACTACTGTCCCACAATAACTTTCTTATCTGTCTAGTTTCCATCGAGTAGTCCTCACGAATCGAGAAGTCAGTCCCTTTGAGTCTATAGCAGTTTTTCAGGATATTCATCTTTTCGTAAAGTTTATGAAGTTTTATTATCACGGGTTTCGGGCGGTCCGAACCTCCTCTTCTTAATCAGTGCTGCCTTTCAATAGATTTTACTTTGACGTTAAGTATTCGCTCAAATAGATTTGTCACCGTTGCTGTGTACAGTGAATCGTTTGTTTTGTCCGCTGTCTCTGGAACCCCGTATATGATTCAGTTGCTACGTCTACATCTGTCCTCGAGATCTATAGTTATTCTTTCTACAGCTGCAATAGATTTGTGGAACGAGGTCATGTTAGACTGGAAGTTAGCCTGGAAGACATGGGCAGCCTGTCGAGTTGTCTCTAAGCTATGGATTCGATTTTCATTAGACTGTAGCCTGCACTCAATGCCCTGAATTAATCTTTCTAATTCCTTCTGGGCATTTTTAATCTCCGTCAAGCTGCCCATGACCTCCTGACGCATCGTTGTTTGACTATTAAGAATTCCAGCTATCTCTTCTTCTAGTTGGGTTGGACAGGGGTTGGATTGACCTCACCACAAAGCATTATTAGTACAGGTTTGAGTTTCATCAGAAACCAAAAAAGTTTAAGAGACCTTTTCAAACTGCAGCTTGGGCACGTCAGCTGATCAAAACATACCTTATTCTATCTTTTTGTATAATAGCAACAACACACCTGCATAAGGTAAATGAAGGGATTAGCCATCTTCACAGGCTTCGCGCTGACGCGCCCACTGAAGTGCCGCTCGGTCGACGGCTCTCTTATATGTCTGCTGGTTTCTGTAGACGGCGCTGCGTTTTTGTTTGGCTCTTGCACTGACGATCGGGAGGTGACACAGCGATCCTTGGTGATAGTCTGTCGAAGGATTTGCTTGGTGTTTCCGCGTAGATTTCAAGTGCGCCGCGATAAGCAGGATGACCTGCATGTGCAAATGAAGGGATTAGCCATCTTCACAAGCTGCGCGCTGACGTACCCACTTTTATAATCTCTGTAACTCTCGTAATCTAGTAAATGCGAGAACCCTGTTGCGTATTCCAGGTCCCAATGGACTAGGCACCGAATGTTCTACACCGAATGCTCCGAAAGCCCACGCGTGTACATAAGGGGCTCCGCGTGACGGGCCGGAGTCCAGTTTCGCCCCAGCGCTCGATCCTGCTGTTTCGCCGACATCGACGACTGCAATGCTAATGCTCTTCTATTTTATTTTGGGCACAAGTTCGCCCAATTAAACGTTTATTTTCTCAAATTAACAGCTCCTTTGTCATTCGTCCTAATATTTCATAGCAAATGTACGTCACTGTTCTTAACCAACATATTCAATAATTTACAGTTTATCTACTTTTTTAGTATTACGTATCTGTACCATTCGACAGCATTGTACATTGCCATTTTCTAAACACTTTTCTGGGGCCCTTTGTTGGACTTCAATGTAATTGGGTTCTTGAAACGACATGGAAGCGACCTATTGGTTTCAAGCAACATTCGTCGAGTTCGCCATCATTATTGAAAGGAAATTGTGTCAGTTGTGCCTTTAACGAATCGGAGGTATCAGATGCTGCTACATCACTTCCATGCCGTTTTGAAATGCAATGACAACGAAGTCAAACATAGGGCCCCTGGTGTAACTGAATCTTGAGCAACATTATTGAACCGCTTTAATATAATGTTATAGTACAATTTCTTGGACATTAGCAAATATGTGGCGATGTTGTCCCACAATGTTCAAGCAAAGTTTTTTTTTTTCTTTATTTGTTTCGCGGAAAGTTCCGCGTGGGGGGCAGAGATAAAGGCTTGGTGCCTGACAGGGCCTCTGCCGCCCCGTACAGTTCAGCAGTGCAGTACAAAAACACAGTGGAAATTACATCAGAGAAACAAAATGCGCCATTTACCAAAACCGATCTGTTAGTAGAAAATAGACCGAAGCATTTGTGCAACATTCTAAAAATATATCATCAGAATTATAGTTTCATATACCATAAAAATAAACAAATAAAAATAAAATAAAAATAAAATAAAAAAACACTGATCATTGAAAACGACCAGGAATAAAAACATGCTTCCTTTGTAGACTGCAAAAAATACAAGTATACAATACATCATATTAAAATCAGCCACAACACAGTGGTATTAATAAATGAACAATAAAAGGATTTTCTCTCACACTGAAACATCAAGAAACAAGGAATGGAAATATGCACAAAAGTCAGACATATTTATAACACTCATGAAGTTTTACGGCACTAACAAAGATGAAAAAGCAATTTCACTTGTCACGAGCATCCTTCTACAAGCACATTTAAAGCTATTAAAAGGTTGATGGAAATCTACGAACATGTCTTTTCTATTCAGAGTTTTATTTATCTGGAAATTTAGCCTTTGTCGGCCATAGTTAGTTCTTATTGCCGGCATCTTCCTTATTGGGTTTCGAATATTGTACGTGCTCAGATTGTATGTTGGTGTAGTGTGGAGCTTGTTCCTGTGTATCAATTGCAATAATTTGAAATAAAATACTTGTTCTGCTTTTAGCATATTATATTTATTAAAAAGTGGTTGCGTGCTTAAATTTCTTCTGTCTCCTCTATAATTTTCATACATACGCAAGATTTTCTTCTGCAAGATAATTAGTTTGTTGTAATTAGTTTTTGTCGTAGTTCCCCACACCAAGATGCCATAGCTCATTTTTGAGTAAAATAGGGAGTAGTATAATGCTTGTTTAAGCCAGGTCGGTAGTAAACTGTGCACTTTGTATATGCTTCCAGTAACTCGGGACAGTTCAGCCTTGAGCATATTAACATGAGTTGACCAAGAGAGATCCTCAGTGAACCACACCCCCAAAAATTTTTGCTCTGTAACTTGCTCCAGCAGCGTACCTTCAAATGTTATGTTGATAGAACTGTGATCGCGTTTGTTTATCGGCTTAAAAATAACATATTTTGTTTTACTGGTATTTAAACCTAAGCGATTTGTTTCTAACCATTTTGAGAGTTTTAAAAGATAATCATTGGCTAATTTTTCTACGATCTGTATTGTCTCACCAGCAAAAATACATTTGTGTCGTCTGCGTACATTACTAACTGAGGGGAGCCAGTTATTTCTGTTATATCATTTATATAGGCAAGGAATAGCAGAGGCCCTAGAATAGAGCCTTGGGGAACGCAATGTTTTATTTTCATTTTGCTAGATGACTCATTATTTAAGCATACATATTGGTAGCGTTCATTTAGATAGCTTTTAATTAATTTTAGCCCTATTCCTCGTATACCATATATATTAAGTTTTTTAAGTAGAATATCGTGCTGCACAGTGTCGAACGCCTTTTTTAAATCCAAAAACAATCCCAGTGTGACCAATTTGTTTTCAATGTTTTCCGCAATTTTATCTTTTATGTCGATGAGCGCTGATTCTGCAGACTTTTCCTTCTGGAAACCATATTGAGCAGGAGTTATTATATGATATTTTTTAAAAAAGACTGTTATCCCGTCGTTGATTACACGCTCGAAAATCTTGGAAAAAACCGGGAGTACTGAAATGGGCCTATAATTATTAATCGAGGTCACTCCGCCACCCTTGTAGACTGGAGTTACTTTCGCTATTTTTAATTCATCAGGAAAATTACCGCATTCAAGCATCATATTTATTATGTGGGATAATATAGGACCTATTGGGTTCGCGGTGTACTTAATTGGTAGCACTTTTATTTCATCGTCCCCAGCTGCAACATCATTTTTTAGACTACCTATTATCTTATCAATCTCAGTTGGTGTCGTTGGAAAAAGCATGATAGATTCTATTTGATTTCCTGCCGGCATGCAGTTATCTGAGCTTGAATTTTTTCCCGTGCTCGTGCCTATGCTAGTAAAATGCCGATTCATTTCGTCAACAAGTTCTGTACCGACAATAGTTTTTTTATTTATCAAGATTTCCTTCACACTGCTGCGTGTTTGCTTCCTGCTCGTTAGATAGTTAATCGTCTCCCACACCTTCTTGTGGTCGTTCTGAATATGCACAAATTTATTTTGATAATATTCGCACTTTGCTTTTTCTAGGTCGGAGTTCAATTTGTTTCTAAACTTTTTGAAGTCATCTAATACAGCCGGATCACGATTTTTTACAAAAGCATGATACATGCAGTTTTTTTTTCGTATTCTTTTATACAGTTTGCCAGTTATCCACGGTTTTCTAATTTTTCTAGGCCCTTGCTTACTTTCCCGGAGAGGAAAAGCAGCATCATAACAGTGTTTGAATTTCGTCAAGAAGCTTTTATAGGCAACAGTAGGATTGCATTCTCTAAAAACGTCGACCCAACTTTCCCGCTCTATTAGGCAGCCAAACGCACTAAGCGTTTCTTCGTTTATTATACGGTACCAAAACTTTTCCATGCAACGATTTTGTTTCCAATTTGTAAAAGACCTTATGCAAAATATGGGTAGATGGTCACTAATATCGTATAAAATAGCACCGGCCGTAACATGATTTATATCTACGTTCGTGAAGCAGATGTCAAGGGATGTTGCAGTGTTTGGAGTGACTCTTGTTGGTACTGTTATTATATTGCTACATGCATACTGATGAATGATGTCTCGGAATTCTCTCGCGTGGTGATCGTCCGATAACATGTTAATATTTATGTCCCCAAGAATTATAAATGAGGCGGCTACAGACCCCAGAAAACACAGCGTAGTTTCAATAAAAGCCATAAATTTATACGCATTGCCAGACGGTGGCCTGTACAAAGCACCAACTATGGTGTTTGAGACTTCAACAAGTAAGCTTTCTATATCTTAATTTATTCTCGTTAGATTGTCCATAACCCGGTACCGCAAGTCATCTTTGAGGTAGATAGCTATACCGCCACCCCTTTTGTTTTCTCGGCACACACTTTCACACTTGTATCCGTGTAGATATGGTGGTTTGTCATCTTTCGTCAACCAGGTTTCTGTTAGTACAATAACACTAAATTCCACACTCAGAGACTGCAAAAATATTTCGAGATTGTCAACCTTATTTTTAATACTTCTCACGTTTAGATGTATTGTTGAAAACTGTCCATCCGCTCTTTTATACTTTTCATTGAATGCTTGACAATCAAAGTAGTCACACTCTGGCTGAAATTCTTCCATCATCATGACTTTGTGTGTTATCCGAGGGATTAGTTACGTTTCAGTTTGTTATTTTTTCCACATCAGTCATGCCAGCGATTCTGAGAACACTTGACGTGTCATCCAAGTTATTCACGCAACGTCCAGGTAACTTTTGCTGCTGCAATGTTACAACTGCAACTTTCACAATCGATGCAATACACAAAGTTTGAATTATTGGGAGGATCCAGACATCAGAGGCCGAATTCAAAAAGCAAACTTACGATAAAAATTGCGTATGACAAAACCTGAGAAGAAATCCGTATTAATGAAACATAATTGTAGCAACTTTTGTGTGACTTACAACGAAATATTACATCATCCAAAGTGTTTTACAAACTCCTTAGTGCAAACATGGCCGCACGTCACAAGGCTATTTCGCCGCGACCAGCAATGACTTTAAAAGCATTGGCAAGAGGCATGTGTTTTGCGCGCTGTTCGCATGCATCCCTACTTGAAGCAGCATAAGGACAACGCTAAACTACACATGGAGGATTCAGCCGACGAGTCTGCCGAGCTGTCCATCCAGCCGGTTAGAGCTAACGAGGTGCAGAACTGCGATCAACGGCAAGACGCGCCAATGAATCAACGAAAGAAAATGCCACACAAATCTTCAGTGCACCCAAATGGATCCTTCACCTATGAATGGCGTGAACCTGATATGGTGATCACTAGTGCCCCCTTGTACTTCAGTTGAGATTTTTGAAGTGGTGGGCAGCTGTGCGACTCTACCACACGAAAATGCACATTCCTGACTGGATGTGTATTTTTAATGCGAAAGCATTATGTCCATGGAGTGGAAAATCCGGCGTCCGGCCGCGTTAACCGAGCGGTACCAAATGCCAACAGAGGAATAAAAGAAAGAATAAAATGTGCTTCCACGACTGAGATTCGAACCCGCTGCTGCTGTGTGAGAGCCCGGCATGCTAGCTGCTGTGCTATCTCAGCCGCTTCGGAATGAGGCATTACTCTAACCTCAAAAAGAAGCTTGTCCCATTACGGCAAAAGACGGCGTCGGCGTTGATGTGCCCGAAAGATGGTCATAAAAATATGTCCTCGGTTCGATGACATCACACTTCATGTGACGACATGGCGTACCATGATGTATGACGCCATATGATGTAACATAAAAAATATTACAGGGGAACTTAGGTATCCCTACGTGGATTGAATGCGAAAGCATTGCCATTCCTAACAATAGAGGAAAAAACAGGAAGTGTCGTTAGGAATGGCAATGATTTCACATTCAATCCACAAAGGGATACCCAAGTGCCCCTGTAATATTTTTTGTGTGGAGTAGAGCTCAAATAAACGCCGTACGGTGCAGTATATCCACGATTAAGTTGCTGCTAGTCGTGAGGCTTGGTGGTTTGCACCAAGAATACCGTAGAGTTTTTCCTCGGTTGCGACGAAGAGCCACCGCGCTACGAACTTGCTAGAAATTTCTGCATATGCGATCGCTTTCCTCTGGAAACCTATGGCGACCTGCCACTCACTTTTGGCCAAAGAACAGTGAAAATACGAGATGTGAAAATAGCCATAACAAGCATTAAAGAAACCAAGATGGGGGTCATAGCATTAGCTCTCCAACGTGGCGAGACTAGCACAGGATTTCTGTTGCTCGCCGTTTATAAGACAGGAGTCGCCTTTTTCCGGTCTGATTTTGAAAACAAAGTTTGGTCCGTTAATTTTGTAGCAGAAGGCCAGTGCTTTCCCGTTCGTGGGGTAATTTTCTCGGTTCAAAACATGATGCAGAGTCCTTCCCATAAAAATGCATGGGTGCCCGCTAGGACTCTTCGAAATTATTAAATTAACCGAGGTCGCGCTATACTCATGTTGCAACTCTAGAATAGCAGAAGCCCCTCCCACAAAGCCCTTCACTCTTTTTAATTAGCAAACACTAGAGAGGAGGAGAGCCGAGAGGACACCGCCAATCATGGCGAGCAAAGGAAATTGTGGGAGGGGCTTCTGCTATTCTATAGTTGCAACGGACTATAACGAAAGTTTACAGTACCATGAAAACAAAAAGACCAAGCATGCAGAGACATTCGCAGGAAGTGTAGCAGGGACAGAATAGAAAAAAACTGTAGCTGCAATATTTACATTCTAAAGTTCCCTCGACAGCACAGCAGGACGACATGCTGGTCGTCAGCGCCTGGAGGGCCACCTCCTTGTACTGGGAGCACATGTAGTCTGAAACAAACAACAAACAAAAAATTAAATGCATGGACAATCTGCACATGCTGTTATTTCGCTTCATTGGCCGCTTCAGAGAAAGCAAGCATGCACACCGCTGTCCAGCCACGTCAACTGCTAGCCGAAACTTCCTGCCGCCAGGAATAAAATATTGCTTGCGCTATAAAAACACAATTACACACTACCCAGCTAGCACGCTGAAACTTCAAACATTGAAGAAACTAGCACATAAAACTTCAATGTAAGAGCTACACCTTGTGGATGCTACTAAAAAGTATGTTCAGTCCAAACCGTGGTGCACTGCAAGGCTGCTTTACCTCAGCCATAATAACTTTCAGGGCGCCGAAAATACACAAGGACAAGAAAGGAGACGAAACAAGGCGCACTCGCAACTAGCGTTTATGAAAAAAACCACTCTCTTATATGCTCATGGCAAACAACACAGTCATACTGCACAGTCATACTACATCCGGTGTAGCCCCCTTCGTAAAAAAGTGTGCTCTTTTGCCGATAGTGACACAGACGTGTCACTAATGCATTTCTCGCCTTTTTCTTTTATTTCGAAGGCCTCGCGCAGCTCCCTCGATATCCGATCGGCGTATCTGGCCAAAAACCTTGTGTCACTGAATGACGGTGTACATGAGCAACGGCTGCAATGCATGGCGAGGTGTCCCGACGGGGTAGCCCGTGTAGCCGCCGCATGTTCGCGGGCGCGATCATTAAAACATATGCCCGTTTGGCCAATGTACGATGATCCGCATGACATGGGGATTTCGTATATGACGCCCGTGGCACATTCCGTGTACCTGTTGCGGTGCTTCGTATTGCAAGGATCTGCGGACTCACGGGGATTGTTGATTCTGCGGCAGAGTCTCGATAGTTTGTTTGGTGCGGAGAACACAATAGGCACATCGTACCTATCAGCAACCTTTTTAAGATTGTGGGTTAGTGAGTGTACATAGGGGATTACCACCGGCCTCACTGCTGCTCTTTCACGGGGCTGCCTTCGTGTGCCTTTAAACTTTTTTATTAGGGTGTCCGCTACATCCACCAGAACTCTCTGCGGGTAGCCTGCTTTCTGCAACCTCGCTACCTGTCTCGTGAAGCTCGCTTGAGCGGTGTGTGCACAAGATCTTCTTAGTGACGCCTCGAGACAACTAGATGCAATTCCTCTTTTTACAAGTTTCGAATGGGCCGAACTGAACGGAAGGATGCCCTTCTTAGAGCGTGGCTTATATGTCCAGCAAATGTGATTTCTTTCAAGACTTAGCCTAAGGTCCAAGAACTGTAAATGCCCGTTCACTGGCTCTTCATGCCTGAACGACAACCCATCCCCGCATGACCTAAATATGTCAAGCACTTCTTCAACCCCGCAGCTCGGTGCGTCGGCGGGTCTGCCGAGTACAAGAAAGTCGTCCACATATCTGAAGATGCGACACCGGTTCGCGTCGCCCAACCTCTCGGCAATCTTTCTTCCGCACACACTTCAAAAAATATTGGACAGTATCGGCGCAACACATGACCCGATGCATATTCCCCTCTTCTGCACATACATCTCTCCCTCAAAAGGCACAAACATGCTCTCTAGGTAAAATGCCAGAAGTTCCAAAAAATTATCAACGGAAATGCCGCAAGAGGCTTGGAACGGTAGAACACCGTTTCGTTCAATGCACTCTCTGACAGACTCAAACAGGGGCTTGTGCTCAATCGAATAAAACAGATCTACAACGTCGATCGAAAAAGCGCTGCGCATTCCGTGTTCTTCATCACTCAGGTATTCGATAATGCAGTACGGACAGGTATCTGTAGGAATTATGAAAGCTGTCGGCAATAAATAACAAAGCACTATACCTTTCGGCCTTATACAAGACCAAAGTTACGAGCCATCCGTACCACCTGCACCTCTGATAAATCAGGCGACTCCCCTGGAAGGGCTATACCTCTGCCAGGGGTGTCACCTGACGTATTAGAGGTGCAGGATTGGTGCGGATGACTCGTAGCTATGGGCTTCAAGAAGACAGAAAGGTTTAGTGCTCCGTTATTTAGTGCGAACAGCTTCCATGTTCAAGCAAGTCGAAGTCACATGAAGCTTTTGGGGTACGGATTGGTATGGAGAGTTCATAGCTCCGTCATTCAATATATGAACTTGTATAATTTTTCATCCTTAGACAAAACAACAAGAGTTCAACAAGAAAAAGAGCACACAACCTCTACTACTCATTTCCAGGATTTTGTTTGTGTGAGATCAGCTGTTCCTTGAGGTAATAGCTGAACAAATGAACCAATTAAGAAGTTTTGCCACGATGCCTTCATTGGAAGAAGGCATGCCTTGATTTAAGTTGGGAGAAATTTTACATTACAGTTGTCCTTGCGCTCGCCGTCTAGATGCCCCTCCATGCTTGAGCTTATAGTTGTCCATCAATTGAAGACCTCTTCGGTATCTTCATGGTGCACATAAGGGCAGCCTGAAATAAAGAGCAGAAGATTCAAAATCAATACACACTCACAACAAACTGTATATGACATACATGGTTAACATCAGCAAGCAATGTGTTTACCACCTAGCCCAGCTGCTCACCTTTCTACTGCATATGACCATATAAAACAAACCTCCCATAAATTGAACCAAAGTAAACTTTTTTATTGATTTGAATACCCAGCACAACAAGCGCTTGAGAAATAAAACTAGCAAATTAAAATTTGCCTCACCATTCAGTGATATTAAGCATATTCAAGTGAGCCATATCTCCTTTAGAGTATACAGTTGGCTCGCAATAATTCATACTCAGATATTTAATACCTCTGGTTAAGTCACACAAATTTCAAAACTTGGGTTGTCCCGCTACGTTTTCAATGTATTCATAAGCCGCTTAATTTGAACGACGTTTTCGTGTAATTCATACTTTTTGTTCTCGCGGCCCCGTTGAGCGCACTTCTTTCCGAACACCAGTGCACTGTGGAGAAGCAGCACCTGTGAAGCTTGCTATCACAGGTGTTGCTTTTCCACGGTGCACTGGGGTTCAGTAAGAAGCGCACTCAACAGGGCTAAAGCAGAGCAGAGCCGTATTATAGAGCTTGGTATATGAAAGAAGCAAGCAGAGCCAATTCGTGCATCAGACGCAGATAGAGGGCTCGACAAGCTCTCTTGGCCCACCAGAAGCTGAAAATAATCCGTTAGCCATGGTAGCGAAAAACGGTTTTGATAAGTGCGTAAGAGTTAAATGTAGTAACTCTTCATGGTTGAAAATATGGTGCACGCAATGTTTCGATTATGGTTATGCAAAAAGATGTAAGAAACAAATGTGCCGCTTGATTTCTGTTTTGCTCAAATGGAGTCTGACCGCTTCGATGGCAGATTCCCGGCGCTCGGCGCCTGATGTACGGATTACGTCAATCGTTCAGCTGGTCGCGCATGCTTTTTATATTTTCTATATCTTCCACCGTGATCAAAACATCACTGCACCGCAGTCACCGAGAGTTACTCCGACGAGCTTATTAATTTTGTTTCTCACAACCACCGCCAGGATATTATGCGCGGCTTCTGGTTGGCCACATACGAATTTGTGAAAACGCTCTGGAACACACTCAGCCCACCTTCAGCCAATGGTGCCTCCTCATTTGTGTTCTATACATCCCAATGAATGGTTAAACTATCTCTATATATGTCTCTGAAGCAGAGGACACATGAGCGGCAAAAACGGGCGCCGCGCGGCAGTTTCCATATGAACTTGCACGGACGCTGTGATGTGGCGGCATGGCTTTATGTCACAGCGTTCACGTAAGCTGCTATAGAAACTGCAGCACAATGCCCGTTTCCATTACTCATGGGTCCCTGCTTAACAGACCATAATAGACGACTTTTTTGCTGGTTGAACAAACTTAATTTTGTTTTGAGGTGTCATGTGCTGTCTAAACAGTCCCTGATAAACAACATTTTTGAGGGTTGAATAAACTTGTGTCATAAATTTTACCCATGTTTCATGAATGGCATACCAGCTTATGATTAATGGGCCTGTGCAGAGGAAATCATGAAATATATGTTTTGTATGTGTAGCCATGCATATAGAAAATCATAATTTATCTTGCAACACATTTAGATGAATTCTGATAATTCGAGCTTTTGATAATTTATACAAAATTCGTGACTTCCTGGAGTTTCAATTGATGAGTCTACTGTATGTGACATTCAAATTAATGGTTTAGCTTCTTGGGCTTAATGATATCTGAACCTTTTCCTTCGGCAGTGCATTAAATGCAAAATAGTACAGCAATGCATTTGCTCTAGTTTGTGCACTGGCACAGGCTTGTGCAACTAAGTCAAACTAGCATTAAAGGGAAGCTGAAGCACTTTTTAAGAAATGAGGCAGGAGCAGACTTCCATAGCATTTGGGCTTGTTAATTCAGTAACCGCACTAACTTGGGCAAAAGTCAACGTAAACTGCATTTACCTTGAAAAATATGTGCAGTGATTATAGCAGGGCATGCATTGAGCCTTTCTTCCGCCTTTAACCTGTCCAAAGCTTCGTGACATCATCGTTGGCATCCCCAAGTCAGCCTATTGGCGAGCAAGGGTTATCGGACCCTGCTGATCACTTTTGCTAGACTATCTCCGTTCTTTTGCTCTGCTTTGCTTGGTGTGCCGCAACCCCCCGAGCGGGGCTACGCCAAAATTTAATTAACGATTACGACGCTCCTACTAACAAGATTAATAGGAAACTTTGACTGGACTCGGGATCTCATTGGATGGGTCTTTGGTGGCTCATGGACTGGGAAGCGGAGTTTGCGGATAAGCGTCCCAGAGTGCCCCTACTTGGCGACATGTGCCGCTTAGTATATCCAGTTCAATTCTAGCAGCCAAACGCAGTATCTAAGCTACAGCCGTTAGATCAAGGCGTAATTCAAATTTAGTCTAGATTATGTTTACCAATTATAAATGTCCAGGCATGTCTGTCAATTAGCCCATCCAGAGGCTTTCGGAGATGACCACGAGAGCCAGCAGCTTGTCTTGGGTAGCTCACTGTCAGCCACTCTGTCCCTCTGTGCACAGTGCCACCTTCATGAGCTCCCACTGAAGAAAAGAAACAGAATATGGAAATTGTGATGACTGCAATGAGAACCAGTCAGAACATCCCAGCAGCAGATGCTACGATATGGTGGCTGGAATGCGCCTCCGCATTTCTTAGCATTCTATACCACCCATGCAATAAAAGTGGTCTCTAAGCAACAACATTAAATGACGCCACAGTAGCCGGCATGTCCTGCTGTCGGATGAGACAACCCTGGCGGCTGGTTGTACAACTTCTGGCAATAAATATATAAGCTAAAGGCAAGCATCATTGGTCTCGCAACGTCCAAAATCCTGGCTGCTAAAGCTTCTACAGACTTGTAAGCTGAGGGATATTTTCTCCCCCGCAGCAGATACTACCTCAACAGCCATGATATTCACAACCTGTAAAAGAAATCCCATGGAAAGTCCATTCAGGAGCAACTGGGGTAGCTACAGAGACAAGCTCTCGCACTATGAAACCATTCCACAAATCTGCCATAAGCAGCAGCAGTTCATTCAGAGTATAGAAGTGTGTCCTTTTCATACATTTCGAGATGAAATTGTATCTCTGGATTCTCCCAAGACTCTAGTTTCCAAGCAGAGATTTATATGGCAGGCTGAGTTCCTGAGTAGAAAGGTTTATGTGTCACACCACACGTGTCTTTTGCTGACATTCAGAGAAAGGAAGGCTGAATTGCCCTGATCGATGTTGATTAGGGTGGAAATCTTCAGACTTTTCCAATCGCCAACTCCCTCAACATTACCGTTTTTCCAGTTCATAGACACCTTGCACGAGGTTGAGTTGGGTACCAATGGTCATTAACAACTGCCTGAATCACCTGTACACATATTCGGTAACTATACAAAAGCCTAATTCATTCTACTGGGTGTCCCAAGGAGCGGCCAGGTTCTTTAAATCGGCCGCATAATTTGGTTTCTTAACCTATAGCGCTACGAATTTGTGCAGCGTTGCCCACAGATGGTGCATTTGTTTTGTAAAATTTGCAAAGAGCGAACTTATCTGAGGAAAAAGTAAAGAAAGAAAAAGGCTTAGCTCCTATGAAAATGCAGTGAAGCCACCGGTCTTCAAACAATACGGCGCCGTTTCGCACGGGAGACAATTAAGAGATGGCACAAGCAGTCGCGACGCCAACTGCCGCCAACGAACGAGCATCCGGCACCAAGAGCCGGTGTTTTTAGCAGACTATCTTTTCGACTCAAAAGCGGCGCGCGTTCCGCAGGCGGTGACAGTCGCAGAAACAAAAACAGGCGCGGTAACAAGGAACTGCAAAGCAGACGACATAAGTACCACGAAAAAAACAGTTAAAATAACCCGACAAACCATTTTTTTAATTGATTATGTGTCCATTCAATATGTTTTCTTAGTAAGGATAATAAAACAATGCATTGGCAACTGATATCAGAAAAGTTCGCGCTGCTTTTGAGTCGAAAAGATTGTCTGCTAAAGACGCCAGCTCTCGGCGCCGGATGCTCGTTCGTTTGCGCCATGTCTTGTCTCCCGTGCGAAACGGCGCCGTATTGTTTGAAGACCGGTGGCTTCGCTGCGTTTCCATAGGAGCTAAGCCTTTTTTTAAATTTTTCCTTACGTAACTTGCTCTTTGCAAATTTTACAAAAAAATGCACCATCTGTGGGCAACGCTGCACAAAGTCGTAGCACGATAGGTTGAGAAACACGAATTTCGTGGTCGATTTAAAGAGCCTGACCGCTCCTTGGGATACCCAGTAGTACACACACCACCATAAAACTACCGTAAAACACTAAGCGTCACCAGTGTCGGAGTAAGCGCTCAACCCCCACGTTTGAAACATTTCAACTCATCAAAAGAGATATTAAATGCCTATTCCCCTATTTTAAGCAAGTTAAAAAACAAATTATATGTAGGAGACACCATGTGCCCTGTTGCCATGATCGGTTATCTCTACGATTGGCAGAGAGCATGGGGATAGAACTGGTAGAGTGGCAAAGCAGGAGAGGAGGATGAGGGGTAGAGAATCGAAAAGAGCTAGAAAGTGATATATTTAAAAAAGCTTTCCGTGGCAATGGAGCCAAAGCTAGAGAGCCAAACACGCCGTTTCACTGCACAACTGAATACAGGGTGTTTTTTTTTTAAGCTTAACAGATTTGTTTAAAAAAAGCCGTGAACGTTACACTTATGACGCTCATGTAGGTGAGTTATACAGCCCGGGCGACACATTATAGGGGGCTAATCGTAATGATCAGGTGGCTAATTAATTAAAATTTGTTAATTAACTTTTTAATTAATGAATATAGACATATGGTTCCAATTAGAAACTTGCTCAGCGTCATCGAAAACCCCTAAATCAGTCATTCTCAGAAAGTCTTTGAGCGCGTGAGAAGCGTAGTAGTGCACTAAAGTTACTTCTCGTAAAGCTTCGTTGTAAAAAAGAAAAAAAATTTGACGCTTCATTTATCTGTGTTTGCGCAATTAACTAGCTGCACAAACGGCAGCTATTCATAATTCCGTGGTCACACCAAGCAAGGGACCACCTGACCATGGACACCTTCGCTATCCTACCTACCAAGTGCCCATCCCCCGGCTCTCCATGATTATCTCCAATTTAGAGTGGGCGCCTGTTCGGTATTTTACAGTGTGTCAAGGTGTTGTTTGTTTAAAAAAACAAAGTGTCAGATAAATCCAGCAGGGCCCTGCTGAAGCAGTGCATGGGCCCTGTTTCACCTTTTACAAAGCATCCCGTCTCGAATGGCAGTAGAGAAACGGGTGGGACTGATACGCCTGCAGGCCCTTTCCGAGTTGAGGGCTACTATACGGACTGGCAGCACATCGGCAGCTTCTAGTCACCTGCAGTTTTTCTGTCATCATACAGACTTCCTGCAACATTATGAATAAGACTCCGACTGACATTCTGGAACAAAAAAGAAACCAGAACTTGCTTCACAGATCAACAAAAGAACAAGTGCAACATGACGCTTCTCTTGTCGTCGACAGTGCAAAGACCAGGCACGTATCCAGGGGGGGGGGGGGGGGGCATGGGCCCGGGCCCCCCCCCCGAAATCTTCAATTTTGCTGGGACCTCCTCTCTCCCCTCTCCCTCATACAGCATTTTGTCATGGGCGGGCCCCCCCCCGAAACAAAATCTTGGCTACGTGCCTGGCAAAGACCATGATGACACCATCATTAAACTCAACCAAATAAGAAAAATGAACTTCTGCATGAAGTAATTGTATTAAGAACAGTGTGCTTGTGGAGCTTAGATACCTACTGATACCTTAAAAAATCCCGGGAACCTCAAAGCAAATTAAACACCTTCTAGAAATAGCACAGCTCGCTTCATAGGCCCATGCACAGCAATCAACAAGCCTTTTGACGCATTCTGTAGTGCTGGGATACAAATCAAAAATCAACACCGAAGATGTGGTCAAAATATTTTAAGTTAGTACAATGTGCAAGCTTATCCTGAAGCTACTGTTGATCACATGGACCTAAGAGGTGTTAAAGCTGGTTCACACTGTTGCAACTGACTATGACCAAGTGGAACAAAACAGGGTTTTAAGTTGCTTACGACTAACATTGCTGCTGCGCAGCACGGTCATAAGCTGTCACAAGAGGCCTAAAGACTGGTTTTGTGGGACTCAGTCCTAGCCTTTAGACTAATATTGTACCCAGCATTGGGATCTTGGACATTGTTCCAAAAAAGTTTTAAGAGACTCACTTCAACTTTAACAGAACCTCAAGTATTTAAAAGTTGAAGTAGGGAGCGTTCACATTCAAAGCTGGATCTCCTTGATTTGAATGGGTCTCCACTGTACAAGCGAGAGCGCCTGGCAGGTGCGCGAGTTTTCATTGCAACCTCTCCACTATACAAGCGAGAGCACCTGCCAGGTGTGCGATTTTTCACTGCAACCTTCGTACCACTACACATTCTATACCAGATCAGAGCATTTTAATCAAATCATTTATCCCCTTTCCTCAGCCATGTAAACTACGTGTGCACCCCGGGTTCTAGAAGTCACGAATATGACCGGGGTAAATTAAAACGCCACTAAGGCAAACAATAATAATCTTTATTAGCGACAGTAGTAGTACTCTGGGTGGCTCGCAAGGCTAAACATATATGCAGGGGCCCGTAAGGGAGAAAACAACGGAAACGACGAGCTTAGCAGGGTCCTGTCAACACTTGGGCGACTCTAGGCCCGCGCGCCTCAACACCGACGACACGCACGGCAGGCCGGCGCGGAGCAAACGCCGTACGCGAGCGCTACGACGCCCAGATAGGAGCGTGTTCTATGAACCCGCCGCAACCCGCCAAACGCCAGCACCCAAACCGCGCCATCCCGCTGGACGCGGGGCAAAAAGCCAATGCACGCTGACCGAGAGATACGCTGTCGCTAGCGTGAGAAAGGACGAGACGACGCGTCAAAGTAAAAAACCACCTAATTCTTCACGCGTGTCGCCGTGCCGAACACATTCAAGGCGTTTGTTCTAAGATCCGTATCCAAGCGTTTGTCAGCACAGATCAGTAGCGCGACCGGCACTTACAGCGTGTCCAAAGGACTCGCCGATAGCAACGCGAACTTTCGAAACAATCTGGTCAGCGTCTCTGTAGTGCTCCGGTATCGCAGAACATTAGGGAGTTTTAGAATAGCGCACGCTAAAGCTTTGCGTACGCAAAGAATAGCGTCGTCGCCACTGCGCATGCTCCGAACGCAAACCAGGTTTTGCGCTTTGCGTGCGCTATTTTAGCGTGCGCTATTTCCCGGAAATAGCGTGCGTACGCAAAGAGTCTTTGCGCTTCTCGAAGGAGGATTCGTGATGAGAAGTTGGCTAAAGCCAAGACGAGCAGAGTTAAAAAAAAATGGCGGCTTCCAGGATTATGTCGGCGGCTGCTTTGGCGGCGTCGTGAGTGCGACGTCGGCGGCATCCTCGCGACTGCGATTTTCAATACGGGACGACATTGTACTCGGTTTGGCAACGATCACCGGCAACTTGATGCTTGTGACGCGCGAACATTTCTCGGCGAAGGTACGATGTGCGAAGGTACGAGACCTCTCTTGCCGAGGCGACGCAAGCGGACACGACCGGTCAACCGCTCGCGTCGCATTCTCACGTTTAAACAAATCTAAAATAAAACTCTGGACCGAAAAACTTGTTTTTTTTTTTTTTTTCAAAAGTTGCAGCATTTTGTGTGGGAAATAAAAATCGTGACTGTATCTTGGTGGCGTTGCAAGCGCGATATGCTTGGGCTTTTGCGTCGCGGCGGAGAAACGCTATTCTAAAACTCTCTTGCGTCGCGTGCGCTAAAGCAAGCGCTAAATTTAGCGCTAGCGTGCGCTAAAATTGCGTACGTTATTCTAAAACTCCCTATTCACGGGATTCTCAAGATCGCGGTTAGCATTTACGCAAGGTTTCAACGAACAGCCTCCACAAGCGATAGCGATCGTTTGCCTAAAGGAAGCCAGCATTCCTCAGAACTGCGACGCGACACGAAATCGCGGAGACCGCTCAAGCGTCGAAAAAAGTTAAATATCAACCGAATTACGGTGAAAACGTGAGCTACGCTGTTCCGAAGATCATCAGCGTATGTAGATACTCTTCGGGAATGCGTTATGAATATGAAATTGGCAAAACGTACCTGAAATAGGCACCCACGCCACGTTGAGACAGGCCTTTGTCTGCACGGGCGGAC
>JABSTQ010001733.1:0-26080 GCA_013358835.2 Ixodes persulcatus | reverse complement strand
TGCCCACTGAGGGGATCCGATGGCGGGCATCTGGTTATCCCTCCGAGCCTGCCGTTGATGACGATGGTGCTGGGACGAAGAATGACGTGTCGATGCGTGGTTGGTCTGGCTCAGTGGCGGGTCGTGCTTCCCCGAGTGATGACAACGTCCACGTGGCAGTCCGTAAGAAGTAACATGACGAAGAACCTTTGCTGCTGTAATCGGTACTGTTGAACTGGCTGGAGGCGGCGGGAGCACCGAGAAACAGCAACAGCTGCGTGAACAACAGAAGTGGGTTAAGGGGCATCTTGCAGGGTGCTCTGCCGCTGTGCCCTGCATTAGCGTGGCCCGCTAGCGATTGGGCCACGCTAATTGTAAGATAGAACTCCGAGACACGAGGACAGGAGAGGATAACAAACAAACAAAAGTAAATTTCATACTGGAGAAACTCAGCCCCGCACGACAACCCCAACAGAAACACACTCTGATCTCGAAGCTACCGATTGCATAAGAGCCAGAGGTTAACGCACACCAGACTCGACACCCTTAAAACAAAATTACGACAAAAAGAAAAAAAAACAGGAATGGCAAATTCAACGCTGACCAAACTAGGAAAGCAAATGATTGGGCGCGAACATTACCACTACACCACACGGGATCTCCCCCCCCCCCCCCCCCCAAAAAAAAAAAAAACCTAAAGCGACAAAAATTAGCACTGCTCTAAAGCTTTAAGATTTCCACTTTCGCACTACAGTGCCAGAGGCTGAAGCCGAACGGAGAAAGAAACGAGTCGGAACTTGCCGGCAGAGTTCACACAGTTGCGTTTGACTGCGTTTGACTGCGTTGCGGCGGCGAGACACCAGGACATCCCTGCTGCTTATATCGCGTGCCAAGAAGATTCCTTGAATTGGATTCCACGCTTCATACGAAGCACAGATGTGCCGGTGACTCGCTTTCGGTTCTCGCCGCAACGCAGTCAAACGCACTCAAACGCAAGTGTCTGAACCGGCCTTTAGAGTCCCAACGCTGACAGAAGCCTGGATTTGTCGACCAGAGAGGGAGGTCGTCTTGGTGCTCAAACTGTTCGTCCGACGCTCGAACCAGGAGTCGTCATTACACACCACAAACCTTACTCACGCTCCCACCAGCACACGCAGAAATGAGGCAACTCGACAGGCAATACAGAAAGTACAAACGAAAAAAATATATTCCAACGACTCACACACAGCGAGGAAACACGTCGCTAGCAGCGACCCGGCCAGATAAAAAAAAAATCACTATCTTCTTTCCTAAAAAAAAAAAAAAAAGTTTTTTGATATAGGTTTTTTGACTACCAACATGCTGACCCCGCCTTTCGGGTCAGCCATCTTCTCAGAAATTCAAAGCTACACATTGTCAACCCAAATGGCAAAACCTAATACATTTTTCGGACAACCAAACACACGTGCAGATCTACTTCCCTGTACGAGTCCAAGAACATCAATTACCGCCAATACAAAAAAAAACAAAAAAAAAACGAAAACCACTACAGAAGCAGGCTGAGCAAATCAGCCACCTCGAAATATTGCGCTAGCCAGCGGAAAAATCTCTGATTGGGGAACAATAGAGAAAAACGAGGATAGGTCGGCGATACCTAGTGTCCCGGCAGCGCCCTCGCGTGCCAAGTCGGCACCATTTGCGAATCAGCACACGCACTCCTCCGTCTGCGAGTTTTAAGTAAAAAAACTGTGTCCCAGGATGAAACATAATTCCCATGCCCAAGGTAGCTGTGCCCCAAGATGGCTTCGTGCTTGAAGCATAATACCTGTCTTTCAAGACGGTGATGCATCTCAGCCTGAAGGGACGTACCTTCATCACTGCACGCGATGATCACAGGTAAAAAAGAAGTCAAGTTGTTTTTTTTTACTAGTATCATCTACAGCAGATGCAATCAGTTACTATCAAATGAAATTAGTGGAGAAATTTCAGTTTTTTTATATTCAGTTTTCTACTCCATAAGAAAAGGAAGTTTAGAATTTATAAATTATAATGATTATTATAACACTCGTATCGTTCCGGTGTTAAAAGTAAACTATTTCCTCGGTTAAAAATGTCTAGGGCCCTACGATGTAGTGTTCGATGAAAAGGCTTCGATGAAACAGCGTTCGATGAAATGGTGTTCGTTGAAACATCTTTGATGAAACAGTGTTCGATGAAACGGCGTTCGATGAAATGTCCGGACTCGGTGACAATAAACCTCGGCGACGGGGAGTGTTCGTTCCGACTTGGGATGTCAATTGGGGCCTGCGTGATGAACAACGAACGCAACATTAGAGTTCACCTAATAAAATGAAGTATATATACAGATGTGCAACATCTCGACATCGGAGCGTTTCTCGGCCCCGACGGCACCACGCCCCGTGGAGAAATAGTGCAACCAACCTCTGCTGCGCTGCCCTCGCGGAACGCAGCAGAGGCTCGTTGCACTTTTTCTCCGAGGAGGGCGGTGCCCTCGGGGCCGAGAAGCGCTCCGATCGCAAAACGAAACTTAAAAAACCCGTCGAATTTGTGCGGTTTTTCAGAAAGCCGTAATTGCTGTGCGATGCCTTCTATCGTTCTGCAATTTGTTGACTTAGTGTTCTTCAATGATGCTGAGCAATTTTTTAATTGAAACTATGCCCTTAAACACAATATTAAAAAAACAATTAATTCCGGGAAAATAATTAACAACTTAATTACTTTAATTTAATAACTTTAATCATTTTCTTTAATAATTTTCCTAAATATGCCCTTAGCCCAGGACCAAAACGACACAAGCCTTTTTTGTTGCGACGAGTAGTTTTTGCAATATCGAATTTGTTCACTTTTCGTGAAACACCCTGCATGTATATTTATATATATATATATATATATATATATACAGTCATGTCTCGTTAATAGGGACTCCGTTAATATGAATACCCCGCTATAGACCTTTCCAATGTTTACAAAATCACAGTTCAGCGTGCGATCTTCACAGTCCAGCACGTGCGTGTTCGTCACTTCGGAAGCGAGCAAAGAACGCGCCATACGCACGAACACTCAAAATGGCACCGGCCACACGCTCTTTTTTAGAATGGTCTATAGACCTTTCCAGAAACGAGCTTATGGCCGGTGCCATTTTGAGCGTTCGTGCGTATGGCGCGTGCTTTGCTCGCTTTCCGAAGCGACGAACACGCACGTGCTGGGCTGTGAAGATCGCACGCTGGACTGTGATTTTGTAAACATTGGAAAGGTCTATAAGGAGTATTCACTGGGCGCCATATTTGGGGGTGAAGTCTAGAGCGCATGCTCTGAACGAGCCCACATTAATAGGCTGCAAAGATCGGCAATCTTGAGGGTGCGAAATGCACGTTACAAAAGAACTGTGGAAGCTCGCCATCTGCACGCGCTCAGCAGTCGCGCACACGGATATGGCCGCCAGTGAATACTTCCTATATGGACTTTCGGGGACAAACTGGGAAGTACATGCACCTTTGTCTCGTTATTAAAGGTTTATTCACACGAAGGACTTTGTCCGCGGACAATTTTCTCCGAAAGGCGTGACGTCACCTCTTCTGGGGTATGAAATCGGCCATGGTTCTGGCGAAAACAGCAGGCAAAACCAAGGGACATGTCCACGGACCTGAAGAACGTGTCCTCGGACCTGATGTATCTTGCGTATCACGTGGGCGAACGTCACAGATTTTGTCCGCGGACCTACCGGACAATGATTATAAAGGTTTTGAATGCGATCCAATTCTGCTTTTTTTTCGAGTCCGCTGTGGTCCACGGATGAGCCCGGGAACCAATTGCGTGAAAGTGCTCGTGGAACACTTCGTTGCACGAGCGGTTTTCTCTTTTCTTATATGCCTTTCACGGTTCTCGTGCACGGATGGGTCTCTGCTCATTTTCCAGTACGATTAGTACGCACGAGCTACAGCTGTGGAAGATGCTCCAGGGTTCCTGCGCATAGTGAAAAGAGGAGCCGAAATGAAAAAGAAAGAAAACGACTGGAAATTGTTTTCGATTCGAACATGGAGGCCAACAAGGCTTCACGAGTTGTTGTGGCTTGTGCCCTTATGATGGCGGATGAGGAAGTCGCGGAAGCACCTAATACCAACACCAAAAAACCATAGATTAAAACATGGATGTCCAAGGAGAAGCTCGGTATACAAAATCTACTCTATCAAGAACTTCTGGAGAGCAACCCCGTGGAGTACCGCCGCTTGCTGCGCGTTAACTCCAACCAGTTTGCTGACATTCTCTCGTCAATTGCATCATGCATTCAAAAACTCGACACTGAAATGCGTCCAGCCATCCCAGCCAAAGACAAACTTCAAATGACGCTGCGCTTTCTTGCCTCCAGGTGTGTGGTGGTTATTCTTACTTTTGTCCTTGTTTCAGCATATTTGAGAACTACGCTCGACTTAGCCGCGTTCCTTGTTTTTTTTTTGCGAATTTTCAGGGGAAAGTCTACATTCCTTAAGCAGGCATTTCCGCATTAGCCACAGCGCCATCAACGGGTTCCTCGTTGAAACCTGCGACGCCATTTACAAGATGCTGGGACCAAAATGTCTGGTGTCCCTGCGGACGAAAGACGAGTGGCTGGCAGTAATGAAGAACGAAAGATGGCAATTTCCGCAATGTATTGGAGCGCTGGATGGAAAACATGTCACAATTATCAAACCTCCGAACTCTGGATCAGTGTATTTTAATTAGAAGAAGACCTTCAGTATCGTGCTTTTTGCTCTTGTGGACGCAGACAGCAGGTTTTTGTACATTGATGTCGGCGCACCCGGGTCTGATGGAGATGGAGGCATTTGGAGGACGACATCACTGCGGAACGCCATCGAGAAGGGAATAGCCGGACTGCCGATCTCAGGACCTGGACCGGTCGGAGTCCCACCCTTCATCGTTGGAGACGACGCCTTCCCATTTTCTATAAACTTAATGCAGCCGTACACTGGTACAAATTTGGGTGAAGAAAATGCTATATTTAACTACAGGTGTGTTGCCTACATCGCGTCATTGCTGAGCATCGTTTTTCTTAGTTTTTTTTTTTATTTCAAGTTAAGCAGAGCCAGACGGGTAGCAGAAAACGCGTTTGGCATTCCGACAAACCGTTTTAGGTTTTTGCACACGACTATCGATGCCGAACCAGGAAGGGTCACCTCATTCGTCAAGACAGCATGTGTGCTGCACAACTATTTGCGAGCTGCACTTGTGCTTTTTCAAGCGTCGAGGGAGGACTACCAGCGAAAAACGACAATCTACTTCGCCCTATGAAGTTCTAAAGGGCGCTCCGGGTCAAGAGCTCTAGATGTGCGAGAGCCTCTACGGAGATACTTTAATGACGAAGGCGCCGTCTCGTGGCAGAGGGAGCAGGCGGGCCCTTAATCTGCGGATAAATAACACAATTTAACCTTATCTGCATGTGCAGAGAAGTTCAGAAGCAAAGAATGGGGAGTGTATATTTAAATGCCACTTCATGGTCTGTATATTGCTACATTACTTGACCATCGTTCATGCATGTGTTGGCACTTTCACCACCAAACCTTTTTGTGTTATGCTCTAATTTTTCAACTTTATGTAAAAATACTTCAAAGAATCTTCAATGTTTTCTTATTTTTTATTTCGTCATGCTATAATATTGGTCATAATCTAATACACTGGCCCACGCCAACAAAAACAGCCGTCAGTTCCGAAGAGTACGAAAGGCAAAGGATACAAACGTTTGTTTTCAAGTATTCCTTTTACTTACGAGCGCGAAATGCTAATTTTGGTTTGACATTTTTTAGTTTAAACAGGGTTCGTTGAATTAAATTTATTCTTACTGTCGGTCTAGGTAACGCTTGACTAGTTCCAATACCTCTATCTGATACCGAATAAAGTGGTTCCGTTCAGGTTTCTCATGTGGCTCTACTCTTCCGAAATATCAGTGTTGTCGCCACTTTTTTCAGTTGCAAAACTTTCGGCAATTTTAGTGAAAGCAACCGTGCACTCTTTCCACCCAGAGCTGGAGCAGTCATCTGCTTTCTTTTTTTCCGTCATCTCACTTTGTGCGCTTTACAGGAGTGCCAGATGCTTCCACACTGGGACTCGTTGTTCCGCACGGTGTGTGTGTGAAAGGCGTGCCAAGGACGGGTTCCCTTATATCGTTCATAACAGACACCAATTCTGTCTCACTGTCCATCTGGAAAAGTAAAAGAAATACGAACGCGTTACGGTAGAGGAACTGTATGTAAAGCACCGCTTACACGGCAGAATATCACAAGCGTCGGCCATTTACTGGTCAAAGTACTGAGGGAGAGATAGAGAAAGAGAGAAAGAGTTTTAGTAGTGAAGGAAGGACGGTGATGGGTTACGTGACCAAGAGTAGATGTCACCACCGTAGTATTGCAGGAGAAGCGAGAGTTGTTTTTTAAAGAGAAGCGGCAGGTCGGACCCATCGAAACCTCACCGGCGGTTGGCCGTTTGACTTGCGAAATTTAATAAAATAAAGGTTTACTCAATGAAGGACCCTGTAAACTGCATTTGATGTCAAAACTGTTGCGTGGCCCTGAAACTTGAATGAAACTGCATTGCGGCAAGGACCCGGCCCGCAGGCCGCCGGTTGTCAAACCTTAGGATAGTGTCTCGCAGCTTCATCCAGCGACTACCAGCACTTCAAGAGACCTTGATTAACACGAGTGAATGAAACAAAATTCTGAAGCATGTAGAGCAAAGCCAGAGCTCGAACGTCAGCCACGCTAATGGGATTCAGTGACCTCCCTCAACGAACGCTCGCCAATGTTTCATTCGATACGTCTAAAGAATCAAGTTAAACAAATCGGTACACCCGCCAAACGTTACTCACTCCATTGGGATCCTTATGTTGATAAGATTCGTTGCACTCCCGGGAAAGGACAGGTTTGTTCCGATCCAAGAACAGGAGACTGCAAAAAAACCTCCATCTACCGTTGTACAGGGTGTCACAAAAGAAAATTTACACCGTCTTTTTTACCGCAAAAATAAACTAGGCATCGCCGAACGCTCATTTTCCGCCCAAAGGTAGCGCTAGAGGTCACAACCAGATACCAAAGTTTCAGCCCGATCCGATAACTTAATCAAAAGTTATAAGGGATTTTCTGAAAATTTCAATGGGAAAATGGCGGCCGGCGGAGTTTTCAAACACATGGGGCTGTATGGCACCAGAAACCGAAAACGGGCAAAAATGGGCTCCATTTTCCCATTGAAATTTTCAGAAAATCACTTATAACGTTTGATTAACTTCTCGGATCGGGCTGAAACTTTGTCATCTGGTTGTGACCTCTAGCTCTACCTTTGGGCGGAGAATGAGCGTTCGGCGATGCCTAGTTTATTTTTGCGGTAAAAAAGACCGTGTAAATTTTCTTTTGTGACACCCTGTACGTGTACTGCGCAACTTGGCCGCTCTTCGTCTTTATGATCTTTTGCTTCTCCCGCCTGAAGATGCGTCGCTTATTTTGGAAAAAAAACACCTCACTTTCTCTGAAATATCGGACAACAATAAGCGGTTAAATACAAAGCGAAATTGACACTAATTAGTTTGCCTCCAATGAACTTACCTTCCGTGTAAGGCCCATGACTGGGAGTAGCGCCGTTCCATTTCATTGGAAATTTGTTTCCAGAGCTCTGATTTTCTGCCGTTTTTGCGGTTCTGGTCGTTTTGAAGGCACCGAATCTGTGGAAACTCTTCTACGAGTGCAGTTAAACACAGCGTCGCTTCATCGCTGAGATCCTTCATCGCTGTCGTCTTCAATGCCAGGTTCATCAGACGCTGGCGGGATTGAAATCGACCGTCACGTGC
Organism: Ixodes persulcatus; assembly: GCA_013358835.2. Lineage (NCBI taxonomy): Eukaryota > Metazoa > Arthropoda > Arachnida > Ixodida > Ixodidae > Ixodes > Ixodes persulcatus. The sequence goes on along the minus strand of JABSTQ010001733.1, from coordinate 18,273 downwards.
GTTGCGTAGCCGTTCTCTTGCAGCTTGAAACTCAGCGAAGCACACCCAAGGCTTTCGGCACGAAGTGAGAGCGTTGGGAAATACTAATCCTGAACAGTATAGCTCGTGCAGCGAAGGCAGCGAGAAAGGTACGAGCTCGGACTCGCAGTTCTCGCCTTGGTTCACGGCAACCATGAAGTATTAATTCGCATGTCCTCCGACTTGCACAAGTCCGCGGACTTGTCCTTTGTGACGTCGAAGCCACGTGACACGCATATTTCACAAGTCCGCGGACTTGTGAAATATGCGTATATATATATATATGGTGGTCCAACTCGCCAGGCTCGATCTAAAATGGACCGTCAAAATCGACGCCTGAACGTAGCCATCTAAACTCTTCGTCAAAGGCGTAATTCACAGGTCGGTTTTTCCTTGTAAAATTACAAAGCCTAGCTCTCTTTCTGTAAAAAATAACGACAAGAAACTTGCCAGGGTCTACGGCGGGCAGCAACGCAGACGACAGGGGTCCAGTAGTGGGATGTGTTTGGCGTTCGTATTGATAGATGGCGCTACCTCCTTATCGCAACGGCTCGCGACCACCGTGGCTTATTGAAATAAATATAATCTTTTTGAAAAGTACCTTTGGCTAAAAATAAATGCGAACAATAAATGCAAAACTTAAAGTAAAAAAACGAGTCTGCATAACGGCGGCGCTTTTGCTGCCAACGGATTTTGTCTGCGTGTCGTCTGCTATCTTTCGCTGGTCGGCTGCCCCTTCAGACGCTGCTCCCGACGCCATCTATCCATACGAACGCCAAACACACCCCGCTACTGGACTTGGCCGTCTGGGTCGCCGCCCGCCGTAGTCCCTGACAAGTTTCTTGGCCCTATTTTTTACTAAAAGAGAACTACACTTTGTAATTTTACAAGAAAAAACCGACCTGTGAAATACAACTTTGACGAAAAGTTTAGATGGCTACGTGTAGGCGTCAATTTTTACGGTCCCTTTTAGGTCGAGCCTGGTGACTTGAACCACCCTATATATATATATATATATATATATATATATATATATATATATATATATATATATATATATATATATATATATATATATATATATATATATATATATATATATATATATAAGAGGCATGTTGGCTTGGAGGCCGAAGGCGTAGAAGACAGTGATGCAGGGTGACGGTAGAAAACGAACCAGGAGGATTTTATTCGACGTTTCGACCTGAGGCAGGTCTTCGTCAGGAATAGGGTTACAAGAAAAATGTGGTTCTATTTATACAGTTTTTAGAGGGGAGAGAGTTCGCATACAAAGAAAGTGCGTAGGGAGAACAGATAAGGGTACACCACCCAGAATCTCACACAAAAGGAGGGTTGAACTCTAAGTGGGGGGAAACCGCACACAAAGATCGCAAAAAAAAAAAAGAAAGGCGAGGACGAAAGTAGGTGACTTACCAAATGACACACTTCGAAAAAAAAAAAAAAAAAGCTGCGCACAGAGAACACAAAGTAAGGGACGAAATCTAAGGCGGGGGAAGCCGCACACGGAGGTCGCCGAATACATAGATGACACATCAAAAGTGGTAGGAAATACAGGATGTACGGGAATTAACTAAACAACACAACAAAGGAACGAAAACGCACTGTCCAGTTCTAGCTCCAAACTCAGTACCGCAAAATTCTAGGTCCAAATGGTTTATTATTTATGGTCGTTATCATACTATTTATTCGATAGCGCCTCAATCGATGCAAGTGTTCCTGGGCTTCTATTTATTCCTTCCTTTATTGTGTTAAATCGGTATATAAAATATGACTCGCGTTGTTCGCGTTCCCGATTTGATTTGAATCCCGACTCTAAAAGTGTAACAGATAATTTATCGAATCTGTGGTTCTCGAGGGTGAGATGTTTTGAAATTGGCAGGCTCGGCAGGTTTTTTGCGTGTGATCTGTGATTGTTAAAACGTAGCCTAAACGCTGTCTCGGTCTGTCCTATATATTGTTTTTTGAATTGTACGAACAACACAGACAGGTAGACACCCCTGATAGTCACGTCATTGCCACCCTCACGCACCTAGTCTTAGAACTGAACTCATTCGAATTCAACAAAGAATATTATAGGCAGGTTAACGGCACTGCGATGGGTACTAAGATGGCACCTAGTTATGCCAACATATTTATGAGTAAACTGGAGACCAAATTCCTCTCTGACTGTCCTTTACAACCACTGATCTACAAGAGGTTTATAGATGACATTTTTCTTATTTGGTCGCACACAGAAGAGAAGCTGCTAGAATTTATAAATCAGTACAATACTGTACATCCAACCATTCGCTTCACTCACGCTTATTCTCAGACCAGTATCAACTTCTTGGATACCACTGTAATATTAGAAAAAGGCAAGCTTACAACTAATCTTTATCGTAAGCCAACAGATCGGCAAAAATACCTTCACTATGAAAGCGACCATCCCCGTCATTGTAAGAATGGTATACCCTACAGCCAGGCCCACCGCTTCAAGCGTATATGCTCACGGCAAGAGGACTTCCAATCGAGCTCCCATCATCTAAAGAACGCACTGGAAAAAGAAAAATATCCTCTGCGGGTCATTAACGACGCCGTTCAAAAAACCGCCCAACTAAACCGCGCTGACCTCCTGGAGGAGCGGCCTTCTCAGTGCAATGCGCAGCGCACGAATTTATGTCTAACCTATAGTATGAATTTCCCCAACGTAAATAATATTTTAAGGCGACTTTACAACATTTTAGAACAAAGCGAACGCCTCAAACGTGCATTCCCATCAGCTCCCGGGGTAATTTACAGACGTTCACGCAACCTTAGGGACAGCCTAGTTAACTCCCGACTGAATTCGTCCCAACCAAATAACGGATGCCGACCGTGCATGAAAGCAGGATGCTTGGTCTGTAAACATATGCGAGAAACTAACACGGCCAATAGCACGCATTCCCAGTTCTCAATAAAAATCCGAGGGCAGCTTACCTGTGACTCTTCAAATGTAATCTATCTGATACAGTGTGAGGTGTGCAGAAAACAATATATAGGACAGACCGAGACAGCGTTTAGGCTACGTTTTAACAATCACAGATCACACGCAAAAAACCTGCCGAGCCTGCCAATTTCAAAACATCTCAACCTCAAGAACCACACATACGATAAATTATCTGTTACACTTTTAGAGTCGGGATTCAAATCAAATCGGGAACGCGAACAACGCGAGTCATATCTTATATACTGATTTAACACAATAAAGGAAGGAATAAATAGAAGCCCGGGAACACTTGCATCGATTGAGGCGCTATCGAATAAATAGTATGATAACGACCATAAATAATAAACCATTTGGACCTAGAATTTTGCGGTACTGAGTTTGGAGCTAGAACTGGACAGTGCGTTTTCGTTCCTTTGTTGTGTTGTTTAGTTCATTCCCGTACATCCTGTATTTCCTACCACTTTTGATGTGTCATCTATGTATTCGGCGACCTCCGTGTGCGGCTTCCCCCGCCTTAGATTTCGTCCCTTACTTTGTGTTCTCTGTGCGCAGCTTTTTTTTTTTTTTCGAAGTGTGTCATTTGGTAAGTCACCTACTTTCGTCCTCGCCTTTCTTTTTTTTTGCGATCTTTGTGTGCGGTTTCCCCCGACTTAGAGTTCAACCCTCCTTTTGTGTGAGATTCTGGGTGGTGTACCCTTATCTGTTCTCCCTACGCACTTTCTTTGTATGCAAACTCTCTCCCCTCTAAAAACTGTATAAATAGAACCACATTTTTCTTGTAACCCTATTCCTGACGAAGACCTGCCTCAGGTCGAAATGTCGAATAAAATCCTCCTGGTTCGTTTTCTACCGTCACCCTGCATCTCTCTCTCTCTCTCTTTCTCTCTCTCTCTCTATATATATATATATAGATAATAAATTGTACAAAAACACCCCGTAGATCATTCATTCAGGTTTGAGGACAGAAAGAAAAAAGAAAAAAAGAAGAAAACGCTGGGGAGGTGGCGATTCCCAAACAGAAGATATCTGACCAATGGAAGGATAGATATCGTCTTATTCTTTTTTAATGTAACGTTTAGCCGTATCACTATGAGAAAGCATTTAACTTAATGATGGGTATAATAGATAAAGATTAACTTTTGTTATTTAGAAAAAGCAAATGAGTAGATGGCGCAAGCCGTCGCCTGATTTAATGTGTTCAGTCATAGGCATGCATTTAAACGTCCATGCTATTATTCTATAAAATAATGGTGATCAATCGTGAAAATTTTACCTTTTACCTTGGATCACCGATTGCTCCAAAGCAACTTTTGATTAGGCATCTGTCATACGAAGAGATTAAGGTAGTCGAAAAAGATCGCAACACGGCAAAACTATTTTACCTTTTACAACAGTTTTATCTGTTCTGACTGGCGTTATGGCCACCTCACCAAGTCATATAAAAAGTGCCAATCGGCCGAAGGAGCGACATCTGCTATGATAATAAAAGAAACAGCAAATTGATGAGAACCATAACATTCGCGACCGAGTAACTGGGTGGTCACAGATGCGTTTACGACACCGACGCCAAACGAACGTTATGACTATACTCAGATTGCATTAAACATGTCGTAGAGTCAGAATGCATACGAATTAGGTTCCCGGCATCCTGAAGTATCGGGGACGTTCCCGAATATCAAAATGTAAGAATACCAAACAAAACCACATAGCATATGAGGAGTCTATCATTGAAAAGCCTTTTAGATGTGAACCTAATATGGTACAGCACTATGCTTAGTTTCCTAAATGACCTGTGTACACACGTTATCAGAATGTAAAAAAAGACAGAGGTTGCTATTACGTTTTGGGAAGTGTTTTGTCAAATAGTTACATAATTTTGGAATTCTTCAATAAATCACAATGTTGAACATCCATTGGAAATCTTGGAAATTCGTTGAATGGTGTGGAAATACGAGACAAACAGCGCATTTTTTACATCACTCAAGTTTTATAGAATGGGGTGTAAAAATTAGCACTAAACTGTTAAATGCAATAAAAGTGGCGGTTTGCAAGTCAACGCAATAAGGGGTACTGATTAAAAACATATATATCATTTATAGGTTTTATTCGTTTTATGTGTTATAAATAGATGACTATAACGACCAAGGACTTCATAAATGTAATTGCTTGATAAAATAAAAATGTTTAGGTGGTAGAAGATGGAGGCTATACCAGCTGGTTTACTCTGACTATAAAAGATGTGACATTCTGAGAGTTCTGGACCGAAACTCCGGTGAGTGAGAACTCTTCATCACACTTCGTTTGATTACTCTCTGAAATTATGCATGCATAAATAAGATTTTAAAAAAGAAAACATTTCGGGCGCGTGCAGGAAAGATATATGCAATTACCCCCCCCCCCCTCCCCCCCCCCTCCCCCCCCCCCTCCCCCCCCCCCCAATAAGGATTCTGTTTGATATCGCCTGCATCACTGACTCAGTTGTCTCGCGCCCCTTAGCTAATGCGGCCACTATACCGCTTTGACCACCAAATGCAAAACCGCTCACGAAAAAAAAAAAAGATGCGAACTTATATGGTTTTTGACGAAGTGAGAATGGCAGAGAGGGGCTTTAGTTTGTCTGCCTTCACTAGTGTGCCTCATACCCAATTCACATGGCAGCGTAAAGGTACCTTTAGCTTACTTCCCTTAGCTAAAGGTACCTGTAGTAAACGGCGTTCTTGATCACACGATAAATAAACGGAGCACTTTAAGTTGATATCGATTGCATTCCTGCTAAACCGCGAGAGGAGCACGTGATAAAAAATTATTCCTTGAAATCGGTTTGACGCGCAGTTTATTTTATTATTGTGTGTGAAATATCTCATTTAAAACCTCAATGTTATTTCTGCCTGCTTTTGCGGCACTTTACTTTTTTTCTCTAAGTTTAAGGGCGCACCTAAATGAGTCTTGATTTAAAACGTCCGACCTGTCTGGCCACACTGGCCCTAAATCATCTGCGTTTACGAGTTTCCGTGGCGAGGTGGGACACTTTTTTCTGTTTAGCAGCTCTATTTTTTCGCAAAGTTCTCACTGAAGTAGCTAAACAGTGCCCAACAGAAACGAACCACGTCAGTCTCACGGTTACGCCAGTCACGCCTTCGAAAGGGATGGATGACGACGAGCATAAAAGGTCCTGGGCGGGAGAGTCGGACGACTCGTCTACAACCTCGAAAAAAAGCTCGCAGTGGTCCATCGCGTTCCGGTTCGTAGCAGACATTGTTTTCTATGTACCGCCGCTGCTACCTGCTAGCTGGAGTATACGTTCCTCGTTAATGTATTATTCCATCACATTTGTGCTCGCAATCATTTCATAATTTGATACTTATATATATTTAATTTGTTATAATGCATCAAACAATATAATTTATATATCTGTGATATTATTTTGAGTTGTGGGTCCGAGGCTATTCCCTGTAGCTGTAAAGGGAGCTTGGCGAGCTCCGTTTAACACAGGACCTCCCTTAGCGAAAGGAACCTTTATGCGCCGTGTGATCACGATCTCCAGCTCCCTTTACCACAGGTACCTGTGCTAAAGGTACCTTTACGCTGCCATGTGATTTGGGTATTAAACGGAGCTCGCCGAGCTCCCTTAACAGCTACAGGCAGTAGCCTCGGACCCAAGAACTCAAAATAATATCACAGATATATAAATATATCTTGTTTAATGCATTATAACAAATTGAATATATATAAGTATCAAATTATGAAATGATTGTGAACAAAAATGCGATGGAATAATACAAAAAATGATGAACGCATACTCTATCTAGCAGGTAGCAGCGGCGGCACGTGGAAAACAGTGTCTCCTACGAACCCGAACGCGATGGACCACTGCGAGCTCTCTTTCGAGGTTGTAGACGAGTCGCCCGACTCTCCGGCCCAGGACCCTTTATCTTCGTCGTCGTCCAATCCTTTCGTTCGCGTGACTGGCGTAACCGTGAGACTGACGTGGTTCGTTTCTGTTGGACACTGTTTAGCTACTTCAGTGAGAACTTTGCGAAAAAATAGAGCTGCTAAACAGAAAAAAGTCTCCCACCTCGCCACGGAAACTCGTAAACGCAGATGATTTAGGGCCAGTGTGGCCAGACAGGTTGGAAGTTTTAAATCAAGACTCATTTAGGTGCGCCCTTAGACTTAGAGAAAAAAGTAAAGTGCCGCAAAAGCAGACAGAAATAATATTTCGGTTTTAAACGTGATATTTCACATCCAATAATAAAAAGAAAAAACTGCGCGCCAAACCGGTTTTGAGGAATACTTATTTATCACGTGCTCGTCTCGCGGTTAAGCTGGAATGCAATCGACATCAACCAAAAGTGCTCCGTTTATTTATCGTGTGATCAAGAACGCCGTTTACTACAGGTACCTTCAGCTAAGGGACCTAAGCTAAAGGTACTTTTACGCTGCCGTGTGAATTGGGTATTATACCCAAATCACACGGCAGCGTAAAGGTACCTTTAGCCCAGGTACCTGTTGTAAAGGGAGCTGGAGATCGTGATCACACGGCGCATAAAGGTCCCTTTCGCTAAGGGAGGACCTGTGTTAAACGGAGCTCGCCGAGCTCCCTTAACAGCTACAGGGAGTAACCTCGGACCGACGAAATCAAAATAATATCACAGGTATATAAATATATTTTGTTTAAGGCATTATAACAAATTGAATATATATAAGTATCAAATTATGAGATGATTGTGAACACAAATGTGATGGAAAAATACAATAATGATGAACACATACTCTAGCTAGCAGGTAGCAGCGGCGGCACGTGGAAAACAATGTCTGCTACGAACCGAACGCGATGGACCACTGCGAGCTCTTTTTAGAGGTTGTAGACGAGTCACCCGACTCTCCAGCCCAGGACCCTTTATCTTCGTCGTCGTCCATCCCTTTCGATCGCGTGACTGGCGTAACCGTGAGATTCCATCGTGGTTCGTTTCTGCCGGGCACTATTTAGCTACTCCAGTGAGAACTCTGCAAGAAAATGGAGCTGCTAAACATAAAACGGTCGCCCACCTCGCATTGCAAACTCGTAAACGCAGTTGGTTTAGGGCCAGTGTGGCCAGACAGGTCGGACGTTTTAAATCAAGACTCATTTAGGTGCGCCCTTAGACTTAGAGAAAAAAGTAAAGTGCCGCAAAAGCAGACAGAAATAATATTGAGGTTTTAAATGTGATATTTCACATCCAATAATAAAAAAAAAACTTCGCGTCATACTGATTTGGATGAATACTTATTTATCACGTGCTCCTCTCGCCGTTAAGCGGGAATGCAATTGACATCAACCTAAAGTGCTCCGTTTATTTATCGTGTAATCAAGAACGTTGTTTATTACAGGTACCTTTAGCTAAGGGACCTAAGCTAAAGGTACCTTTACGCTGCCGTGTGAATTGGGTATAACACAGGACCTTCCTTAGCAAAAGGGACCTTTATTCGCCGTGTGATCACGATCTCCAGCTCCCTTTACGACAGGTACCTCGGCTAAAAGTACCTTTACGCTGCCGTGTGATTTGGGTTTTATTTACGTTGATGAGAAATACTTTGCTGACGTCAGAGTCAGCATTCCACCAATCGTGGCATACCGACCACAGCGACGCTTTCGATCGCGCACGTCGCCAATAGCATACAGAATTACAGTAAAGATCAAATTTGTTTGCTCTATTAAGACGCAATTAAAATAGTGCTCGCCGCTTAAAAACAAATGCAAAGAACATTTATTTTAACAGCCTGGTAGAAAAAAGAACGTCAATAAATTCATTTACAACAAAAAAAAAATATTATAGAGCTTTATTTGCAGAGCGAAACGGATCTGTAGTTTGGACCTGCGGGAACCCGAGGAGAAGTGCCTACTAGCGTCACGTGACTGGCCGCTAGTCACATGGCGCTTTCGTTCTTTCGGGAGTTTTCTATTGGCTCTCAGAATTACTTATTAATCTTTGTTTTAAGTGAAACAAGAAGACTAAGATTAAAAACTAACTTTTAAAGCGCGTAGGAAGCTCCCGAAAGAGCGTAAGCACCACGTGATAGAGCTGTGCGCTGGTCAGAAATTGACGGCGGCGGCGCGCCGGAGTGTTTCCTGGTGCAGACGGCGTGGAGAAACGTCACTAACTAATGATGATGATAATGACTTCGTTCGGATTTTTTTTTTTTATTTTTCGACTAAACAACACATGAAGTGTCGTTTTTTAGTTCTTTTTGAAAACAATCTTTTAAAAAACCTTCTGCGTATAAAGAAGAAAAACAAAAAAAAACGCGTTCAGCCGGCTGCGCGCCCCCCTCAGCGTGCTGCGGAGGCGGTTGCACAACCGCCTCCGGTTCAGTTGCACAACCTGATATTTTTATCGATTCAAATATAATTTTGATCTTGGAGAAAACGAGAGCGTCGTTGTTTTTTTTTTTTTTTTTTTCAACGTATTACATGTTGTTCATTCTTCCAGCTATAGAGGGGTTTTATTTGCATTTGTAATTAGTTAGTAAGGACATTTATTGAAAACAATAATTCAATGTCATCTGCCCAAATCAGAAATTTCGCAGTTTGATTTTTTTGTGAGTCTGTTATTCAAAGACCGTGCAATCTTTCACATATAAACTACACAGCGTGGGTCAATCACTCCTACCAAAAATACGCATCGCGAAAAAAGAAGGTTGACATTGTAGTGTTTCGTGCCACAGGGCATATTAAAGGGGCACTGATACATCAAAATCATATTTTTTTATTACTTGAAACGATTGAAAATGATGCCGGGACATTACCCTCAAAATTCGAAACTTGGGAATTCAGTATTTGAGAATTAAAAAATACAGTTTTCAAATGCCGAATTTGAAGTTCCCGCGCAATCCGCGCCAGTGCAGTGAGTCATATGTTGCGGTCTCCTGCGCGTCGACTTTCTTTCGGACCTCCGCTCCGCACTATGGAGCAAAGCGCCGTTGCCTTTGCGACCCGAAGCGAGGAGGAGGTGAGCAGGCGGGATAGAAGGGCGCCGGCGCGGGAAAAAAACGGTTTCTTCCCCGACTCGCCGATCATCCTCTGCTCGAGCACCGCCAAGTTTTCCGAGGGAGGATACAAACCCAGAAAGCGACATCACAACGAAAATATGATTTTTGGCATTTCAAAAAGAAGGGCCGCAGTGCGGTCGCAATTGCGTTAAAATACATGTTTTACGATTGCCGTTATTAAATGTTATAGAAATGTCGCTTACAAAGCTTCTAACTTTCCTGATTTTTGACGTCACCGATCAAAAGAAGCAAGGAGGTGAGCGGCGGGGGAGAAGAACGCCAAAAATAAAAATGCGCGCGCGCGCGCGAGGAAGTTTCTTTTCGCGATGCGTTTTTTTTTTTTGCGTGTTTATGACTACAACTTGCATCGCTTTAGACAATAAAAGAAATACGACCTTTGGGGTGTCAGTGCCCCTTTAAAAAAACAATTAGCGGTCAGTATAATTGGGTAATTAATAACTTTCCAGCAAATAAAGTTTTAATTGTTAATTCTAAAGGTATGGTGTCAATTAGAAACTTGATGCGAATCATCGAAAAATACTAAATCCACCCATTTTAGAATGATACAAGGCAAACACAAATATTTGCGGCGTTCTGAGAACAATGCTTAATTTGGACATGTTTTTAGGTTTTGTTTTCTTATCGAAAGCATCTCTGCGCCAGCGATCTCCCTCCGCGTAGCCAAAATGCGCAACGTGCGTGCGTCCCCACGCATCGCGCGTGAAGGTGGGTCTTCACACGGGCACACACGTCAAAAAGCAACTTCATGTCATTACGGAGACTCTTCTACGTGCGATGCCTGCGGCGTATGTACGTACGTTGCGCGCTTTTGCGAAGGGGAGTGGGATTGCTGGCGCGTCGATCCGCTCTAACCTAGAAACGAGTCCAAACTAAGTATTTTTATGCAAATCCGCAATATGCTCTGCTTGCCTTATATCATTGTAATATGGGTGAATATAGTAGTTTTCGATTTCGATTGTTCGAATCAAGATTCGAATTAAAAACATACATTTAAAGCTAACGATTAAAATGTAATTACTGAAAGGTAAATAATTACACAGTTATACTGAACGCTTATGAATCTACTTAAAGGGACCTTTCGCATAAACCACTACGGCCTTAACTTTTTTTTTTCTGCGCGATGCCTAGTTTTCACAGGAGCGATTTGACCCTCGCTTCCAGAAACACCTGTATAGCTGCGCTGTGTTAAGGCGCTCAGTTTTGTGCTACATTTCTTTAGTCTTTGGCATTACACTAAACATTTAGTATAAGAGACTAGCGTAATTATGTGTTATCTATTTCGTTCAAATGTGCACAGTTTCCACTTTGGCGGCTAAGCTTTCTTCTCCTCGAAAGCGTAAAGTTTCGGCGTATACATTATTGAGATATATACACGTGTTAAACAAATGGAATTTCATAAGCGTGCCGTAAAACACAGCTTACTGCTTGCCCACTCATAAATGACGAGTATCTTTCCAGCGATGGTGCTAGTAAGACGTAGTATCAATTTTCTTTATAGGGTACGCCTGTGAGCTCTATCTTCACGACAAGGCTGTTGATGATGGTGTACCTAAACAATGTAAGAAGATATATGGTAATGCATGCGGAAAAGATGAAGAATCCTACACGCAGCAAGTATATTTCCCATGGTGCAAGAGGACAATTGAAGGCCCAATAGAGACAACTTCTGCAGGGACGACCCAAGTAGAAGTTACGACCACAACAACATTGCCTCCTGGATGCTAAGCTCCTTTTCGTTTATGCATATTCATCGGCGTTAAAATAAAGTATCTACACAAACGCTGATAAAACAGTTTTTATAATTTGTTATTTGCTCTAATATTATGAAATGCCTAAAGGGGTGGTGCAACTGTTTTTATACTTTGAGAAAATACCACTCAGAATCAATGCCTTACGCTTATAACCTACGATGAAACACGCGCCAACTTTTTTTCCCCCGAAATGTTGATCCCAGAAAACGATGAGAAAAAAAAATTTGAGCAGCGTGTATTCCCTCAACTTTTAGCCAGAAGTAGTTACCGCATGGTCTAGAGCCGAATATAAAAAAATTAATGTTTATTTTAACCTGGCGCAGGAGTTGGCAAATGCAAGCGCTGAGTTGGAGACATTGTAGGGTTTCGGTTATTGTCTTTAGAGCAATTGGGCATGAGCCACTACTCGAATGCTTCTCGAGTATTGAATATCACGAGCCCAAATCAAATTATCATGCAGTGCTTGGGTTCACTGTATCAGCCGCATTCAAATATCATCCCTTGGGAGACAATATTTGACCGCCGAGCGACGTCATCAAGTTCTGCGAAGGAGGGGTTGAAAGAAAACGCTGGCGTTTATCCTTAAAAAAAAACACCGCAACAAAGGAGTTTTTTGGCAGAGGTATACGAGTATACTGGAGTCCTACTAGTGCCAGTAAGTTGGTGTAAAATGAAAAAAAAAAAAAGAATTCAACTGAATATTGTTGCAGCCCTTTTAAACTACAGTGGACATTACAAACATGATTTCCATTACAAAAAGTCGTTCAGATCCACGAATCTGTTTACAATTTGAGTTTTTGTGCATAGTGGATATCATTCTTCCTGCTAATAAAAGTGAAGCTATTTTTACCAACAAAGTCATCACGAGGGCTCTTTGCGATTTCCCACTTTTCTACGGTTAATCGGCATCTTTTAATTATATATTGATTAGTTAATCGGCCTAGCATTAACGTTGATGGAATTCGAAACAGGTCCGTAATTATAGCTGTTGTATTATATTTTTGGGAACACAACTGCCGGCGTTCGTATAGCGTCCCAGTGAAGGAACAATAATTTCCAAAAAGCCATCTTATTGAAAGTGTTGCTATGCCTGGTATACATTGAAATGTCACGGGCAGATGGTGGAAGTAGAGGGGAGGACAGAAGCGTACACACCTTCATGGTTACCTAAAGTTGCCTGCTACAACATAAAATTTCACTCATATAATAGTGAGTCATGTGTGTTGTTCATGTTGAAAAAAAGTTATCCGCTTTACTTATAAGACAGTTGACACAAAAATCAGAAAGATACTTTCTGTATTTTTTTTCTCACTATATACAGCAGAAATGTAAAAACAGAACGCAATTCCAATAAAAAGGAATATTCTCCAGCAGGAAGGTAAGTAAGCAAATATAAGATTTGTTGCCATCGGCAATCACAAAATCCTTCCTGGTGCGGCATTCGACGATTGATTCGTCATTTCTTAGTTCAGCTATGGTCGCTATTTGCAACTCCAGCACTCTACTCGCCCTCTCGCGGACGAACGAAGAACCAGAGGGGCCGGGACGGCGGCGGAGACGGTGGCATGCAGGGATGTTCGGCCATGTTGCGGCTGCTTCCGCAGGGTTCGGATCGGTGTGTTTGTGCATCATGCAGTTTTACCGAAAAAAATTGAGGGCGTTAAAATAAGAATTGTTGTGTTCTGATTCGTAAAAGCGTTTCACAAAGGACCGGGACGTCTAATTTAATTGGAGACTTTTCGTAGATTATATACGCTGGGGATTTCGGGTTCCGCGGTCGCCAGCCCAGTGTGTGCTCAAAGGGACGAAAAAAGCTCCCTCTAGTAGTGCGGCGCTGTTCCGTACAATCTATGAAAAGTATATTCTGCCCCGAAAGCAGAAGAGACTCTACACTTGCTCAACGGCGTGTCGAGCGATTGCCACCGGGAATGGGTTACTTGCTGAAAGGCCGTGACAAGGAACATGATCGTTTGCTCCAAGCATCTCCAAAAGACAGACTACGCATACTTGCTTTCAAGTAAATAAAAAGAGAAATAAAAAATGTTCCCAGCATTTTTAAGCGCGTCTGTGAAAGCCAGCATTTAGTGACGAGCACTTGGAACGGGCAGTTTTGGCGAGGCAAGTCGCCAGAACTGCCCGGTCTGCGTCTCACTCTGGTCAGGGGTCATTTTGCTCTGTTTTCTCGCTTCAAGTTTATTCTTTTACATTACACATCATTCATCCCCTTCTATTTGACTTTCCAAGTCGAGACCATCAAAATCTTAGTCAGACACCGTCGATTACCATCACTTAGCGGGGATTTGAAATCTTTAACTGAAAATCGGATACAGGCGTATTCTCGCTTTTTGAGAGGCCGAGGGGGATGGAAAAGGTACGGGAAAATGTGCGCAGGCTTTTCAGCACGAATGAGCTTAGTTTCAAGCAGTTTCCTTAGTAAATTCATCGTGCTCGGTTAAAGCGCCATGTCGTATAGCACAAGGAATTTACAGATATAGTCTCTCTCCATGATAAAGGTCTAAAATAAGCGCTTTATGAACCAGAGGGGAGAGCTGGCTGAACTTTGCCCGAGATCAAAGGGGCATCGTTGAACATTTCTATGCGCCGACTAACTGAGGGTGAAGATGAGACGACAGTGCGGGAACGTCAGAACGCCAAGCTCTGGCTCGAATGCTTAGTCGGCATTCTGCGTTCCAGCTTAGGTCCAGACACAGCCGATGCTAATAGCGCGAGCTCCGGCCTTTCCGCGTCCTTGCCAAGCAAGCGTGCTCGTGCAGTGCAAGCCCTGTTTAGGACCAGATGCTCGCGCTTGTAGCACCGGCTGCGTCTGAAATTTGGCTGAAGCAAAGTATAGAGCTAAAGTTTGCAGGCCTTCATTGCGTTCTAAAATTTACTCGATCCGACTCCGGAGTACAGGTTCCGTACCGTAGCGTTTCAAAACTTACTCGCTCTTACTCAATGACGTCACAACTTGCTTTCGAGAAGCGGATTGTTTATTCCAGAGTAATTACTCACACTACCCTCCTCGATCGGGGGGTAACGTCGAATCGAATCGGTAAATACGTCACGTCTCCTGCTTTCTGCGCCGACAGTCGTCAAAGCTCGATTTCTCCGTTGGGTCTGGTGGCGGACGTTCGAAATGACAAAGAATAAGGTGCAGCCATTTATGTGTGGTTATTACGATTTACTGGTTTCTCCGCAGAAATTGACTATGCACCACATCCAGACCGTGGACCTTCCCCGGGAGGGTATGCCTGTTGTTATTATTAGAGTGCGAGCGTAAACAGGAGCCTCTCCGCGTCCTCGTACTCGATGTTGCAGGGAACTCCGTATTCTCACGTGCAAGGCTAAAAATGTTCGAACGCAGTAGATGATACGGAAGTATTTCTTTTTCAAGAGTGTGTGTTTAATGAGAGAATAACACTTGTAACGCAGTGAACGCTTCGAAGATTTCATGTACGTGATCTGTCAACAACCCCACCCCGTTTCCCTCCCCAAGAAATTTCCTATAGAGGTTTTGGGAAGTGCTGCCTCCGAATTTGTAATCATATTCGCGTCAGAGCGAACGTAAGTTACATATCACTGTTGAGAAAAATGAAAGACGTTTACAACTCCCTGTAATGCCGAATTATAGCGCAGCTCTTGAGTAGGAGGAGGGGATGCGGAGAGGCGAGTATGCCCCGCCTGCGTACTTTCTCCTCCTCCCCTTCTCCTCCTTTCCCTCCTCCTCCCTCTCCCCCTTCTCTATCCTCCACCTTCCTCATGGTGGAATACGCCAAAACAACGAGGACGATAACGAGGGAAGAACTAGAGAGGACGCGGCGTATGCGCCGCGTCCTGTCTAGTTCTTCCCTCGTTATCGTCCTCGTTGTTTTGGCGTATTCCACCATGATGCAAAACCAACTAGCCCAACTAGCCATCCTTATCCACCTTCCTCCTCCTCTCATTCTCCTCCTCTCTTTCTCCTCCCTTCCTATTCCCCACCCTCCCTCCCGCTCCCTTCCTCCTCCTTCGTGACGTCACTTGTGGCCTTAGTGACCCTCGTGACGTCACTCGTGAAGGTCGTGACCTTCACGAGTGAAGGTTGTATAACCTTCGTCGTGACCTTCACGTGACCTTCCCTGTGAAGGTTGTAACCTTCGCCATGACATTCACGAGTGACCGTCGTGACGTCACTCGTTACCCTAGTGACCCTCGTGACGTCACACGTGACGTCACGTGTGGCGTCATTATGGGAAGCGTCCCCTAATGCAACGCGCGGTTACGGGTGACGTCACTCATGACCCTCGTGACGCCAAACGTGACGCCACGTGTGGCGTCATTATGGGAAACGTCCGATAATGCAACGCGCGGTTACGGGTGACGTCACTTATGACCCTCGTGACGTCATTATGGGAAACGTCCCATAATGCAACGCGCGGTTACGCCGACGGTGACGGCGACGCCGCTCAAGCCGGAAACTAGCGCCTGAGAGCTGCGCTCTAAAACCCCTGCGCTGTACCGCTACACGGTGTGGAAACAATTTCTGCAAAATGTAATAGGTGCAAATTACAATACGTGGAATGTGTGCGCTTGGGGCACCTGGACTATGCTTGCAGCGAGCGCGCTGATTAATAAAAACAGATTTTTAATGTTTAATACAAAGCAGCATGTATAATTTTGATCTCAATATACCGTACAAAATAGAGGCAACGAAAAGGAGCTGGTGGAGCCACCTCAGAAAACGCCGCGTCGTCACTGTCAAAGAACAACTTCGAAGCGGTTAATATTATCGTCTCTTCGAGTGTTTCCTCCGTGGTCAGAAGAGATCGTCTCCTATTTTCCGCCGTCGCTGCTATGTTTACTTTTAGACGTAGCCCAAGACAAAGCCATTCCGCGTAGTATCTAAGTGATTCTCCTTGACATTCCAAAATCGAGTCGCGGATCGTTTTCTCGCGATGTCACGTGGTATTGCCCACTGACGTAGGAGACAAGTTACTCCGGTAAAATGTGGAACATAGCCCTTGTCTCCACAGCCCTCGTCGAACCCGTTCGAATGCGAGAGCCAAACGCCGGACCCCGGCGTTCAGCATTCTAGAGCGTTAAGGGCTGTTTATACTCCAACGTCGACGAACGCAACGAGCGCCGGCGAAGACCGACGTTCGTCGGCCACTACGTTGCGCCGAGAAGCGCCCGAACGATGGTGTTTACAGTCCAGCGCAGACCAATGCTGGTCCAGCGCGCCCCGACGAACTGCCCCACTTTACGCATGCACGTCTCCGTGGCAACCGCATAGTCTCTACGGGTTATCTATAGGCGGTAGCTTGCGCCATCTAGCCTAGAGGCAATCGGTAATGTGGTTCGTCTTCATGTTGTCATGTCACGCTTCAAAACAACCATTCGGGGTAGCGGTTAGGAGTTCGAAAACAAGCAAACGATGGTGATAACGAGTGCAAACCAGCATTTATTTTCTCCTAAATGCCACACAAATGTCAACAAAAAAAAAAAAAAAAAAAAAAAAGCCCGATAACCGTCGAATTTAGCTGTTTGCAGGTTCGCCGGAATCGTGCCAAGCGACTCCGGCGATTTCGCCGGAATGCTTCAATGAAATTTATGCACTCAATATTCCACAAAAACCTCTTTCTGGCAGGTAGCCGGTATGTTATCATCATAGTAGACTTTCACGCTGACTTAAGAAACGGACACCGAAGAGAGCGGACGATGCCTAAATTCGAAATTTCGAGTTTAGGCATCGTTCGAAATTGTAACGCACTTTACAAAGCCTATACAAACAATACAGGATTCAGTTCAATTGTCATCGCGCATCGCTACTATCGTTTACAAGCTGAGACCATTTACAAGCTGGGAAAGCCCAATTGAAAATTTCTGGCCGGCTAAATAATTCAGAGGTTTCCGTGACCGCCATTCCCGTACATTCGACGACGCTTTTTCGATCGGGAACGACTGCCGGTGAGTGCGACTGGCACATGATTATAAATAGCACACGCATTAGGTCATCCTCAAATCTAATTAACCCTATCTCTGGCGCGTCATCAGGTTTCCAGCTTTTGCCGGCACCCCAACACCACGGCCCACCACCACCGGCTCGTTAGGTCGATACGCCTATCGAGAATTGAGGGTAGCGCATCCACGGAGCGGTCCACGTCCACGCACAGAATCGCTTAGTCAAGCGCACGAACGTTAAATACGCACACCAACACGGGAACACGACAACAGCACACGACACACGGCAAGAACGGCAGGTTCAGATTCCAGAAACCAGCATCTCGCACACTCTGACCGGCCCCGACGACCCCGCCAACCGGATTCCCGAATGAGGCATTCGCGCGAGGGCTTCTGGGACAGCCTGCGTCGGCGGCGCCGACGTCCAACGTCGAACGTAGAGCATGTCCAAGTCCGTCGCAAGCTACGACGTCGCGCGTCGAGCTGCTCAGCGCGGCGTCGCGTTCAACTTGGCGTTGGAGTATAGAC
>JABSTQ010001732.1:0-31970 GCA_013358835.2 Ixodes persulcatus | reverse complement strand
CTGCGTATGGTGCTACCTGGGATATTTTGCTTGTTTTTAAGGATTAGAAGCGTACTCAGCTCGATGAGGGAACATATTCTATTGTTTTTTTTTGGTTTTTTTTTTGTTTTCTGTAAGAATATTATCAACCTGAGTTTTAAAAAAATTTCACGGCTGCATTGACCGCCATTGTTTCCAAATGTGGAGGGCTTATCGTTCAGTGCACACAGTACGTGTGAAGCTGCCTCGAGGCAGGAAGGTAGTAAAGTGGAGGCTGGCAACGAATAGATGTAATTCCGGGACTTACATCTGGATAATTAAAATATTCTAGATGATTGAGTTCACACATGTGTTAAATTTCCGTGTACAACATTACAATTAAATCCAGAAAAATAAATATATAGCCTTGTAAGCCAGTTTAGACCGTGTTTTGCAGACGCTGCTTACTCTGGACGTTAATAAAAATTGCATTATTGTTCAGTTCTTTATTTACTGAAAATTGCAAAATCGAAACATTTTCGGAGAGATTACTTCTTTGTGTGCTCTCCCGGGCTTCGCATTATTTTCGATTGACGGCTAAACTCCCGTTAATATTTCTACTTCGTAGATTTTAAGTTCTCCTAGAACCTGACTCAATTTCCTCTCATGAAGTGGGGTAACTGATCAGACTGTATCCGGTGGTGGCATTCAGACAGTCATGCATACAGGGAAGGTTCGTAGTCCTGGGTTCATGGTTATAGAGCTTGAGCCATCCCCATGTCCAGCACTAAAATTTAGTCGTCCCTCCATGCATGGCGCATTCGTCACGCAAGGCCCCTCCGCCGGCCTCACTCACCGCCGCCATTTGTTTCACGAAGCGGCGACTTGACTCGAACTTTCCACATTCACTGAAAATATTGACAAAACAATGCGTTTTTTTTTTTTCGTAAAGCAATTTAATTTTTAATTTCGGTTCTCACCGTAACTTTTTAAGCATAAAGTACCTACTGGGAACGCTCAAAATTACTGCGGATAATAAAAACAAAGACAATTTAAGTCGTGGTTTAAATTATTATTTAGATCGTGACTTAAATCATAATGTAAATGAAACCTTTTCCGCAAAAATAATCCCAAATATGTCCATTTTTTTTACCCCTTGTCTATCACTTCATGTTTTCTATGTTTATTCTTTTGCATTTAAATAAAAAAATATAATCACGCAAGAAATATTTATATTAGGGTGAACACGAGCACAAAGCAGGTGACTTCTCAAAAAATTGGATTTCGAGCTTTCTTTCTACCATCCATGTCACTCGACCGTTACGTAACGTCCTATTGCAAGATAATAAGAACGCGAAAGAATGAAACTAACAATAGAAAAGTAATGCCCTATCGCAATGAAATCAGTGCACACACAAAAAAAAAAAACAACCAAACGACGCTTTTTTTTTTTATTAACTAAAATTTATCCAGCTATTTTTGTTTTACAATGTCGGGATTTATCGATAAAAAATGTTGTTTAAGAATCTACCTAGCTGTGTTTGGAGATTTGTGTTTGTCCTTTGTCCCCTTTGATCCTCTTCTTCAGGGGTTATTTTCGTCGTCGTTGTACTTTAAGTTTACAGTAATTATTTTTTTTTCTGCATTGTTTTCAGTGATTGGAATTTGGTTGATCAAGCGATCTTTCATGTTTAAAAATGCATCTAGTGATTACGAAACACTATTTTAAAGCTATAGCGACTTAAACAAAATTAATCTGACCAAAATGAAATATAACTGTTTTTTTATTTATATTTTTATATTTTTTTTATTTTTTAAAATAATATTAACGGCGGGAATGGATTGACTGTTTGAGCAGTAAATAGCTTAAGTAATTATCATACTTCAAACCCTAAGACACGGAGGCATGAAATTAACGGACAAGACACAAAACAGTTTTGTTTCGTCTTGACCGTTACTTTACTTCTAGGTGTCTCAAGGTTGAGACTATGGCGTTTCCTAGCCAGCCCGCTTGTATGCTTTCACTTCTTGAATAGCAATTGCATTGTGTGTTTCTTCAGGCAGCCGGGAGTTAGTCTGCCCCTGCACCAATGGGCGTCTGGTATCTCTGTTGTTGATGAGAAATGTAGCGAATGCCGTACATCTGCTAGCCTGGGGTCTCTAATGTAATGCAGTAGTGAAACGCGACCACATGCCGGTACGACGCTAGCCTATAGATCAAAATGAGATGAAGGTTGAACCCCGGATCACTGGGTTCATTCAGCAGCGCGAGCTTTCTCTTCACATGCTCCGAACTACAGTACGTTAGCAGACTCGGCCACTTGTTCCCTACTGATTAGAGGAAGTTTGATGGTGTGAATTGAATGCTGGGAGAGCTTACTCGCACTTGCTCGGTAGTACACAACAAGTCAACAGCACGCAACACTTCCTATAGACTGCCTGTTCGACCTGCAACTCTGCCTTACAATGCCTTCCAGTTAAATTATTTTATATTTTTGGTTCTGGCATGACTTTGATTATTTTAATTTGATCAGCTATTATTTTGAGTTTACAAAAACTGGGTATCGAGAAAATTTAATTAATTTGTGTAGCTAAAATCATTCTGCGGAGTACCACTTGAAACGCCTCATCGTAAAGACCGTAAGCGAGAATGCCTCAAATTTATTCTCCACGCGAGTAACTATGAGTTTAGAAGTAGTACACCTCGGGTAGCACATTATTACACTCATTTGGTTTTTAATATTGTTTAATAATATCGAAACGTAGATTTAACTTTATTTGATCTAACTCAGCTCTAATTAAAAATTGTCAAATCAACCATGTCCTAAAGAGATAAGATAATCCGCCAACCAAAAATTGAAATAGTAGCGACCCTACGTTTGGAAACCGTTCGTTTCTTCTTCAGGGGGATGAATGAAGGACAGCAGCTTCTTCTTCTTCTAGATGTTGAGCGACTTTTTTTTCTTTTTCATTGGTCTTAGTAGGCTGGTCGTGCCGTGCGCAGGCTGCTATAACATCTTGGAGGCCGGTAATATATAAAGTTGGAAGTGCACCTAAGGACCGGTCCTTAGGGGCACTTCCAACTTTATATATTACCGGCCTCCAAGATGTTATAACAGCCTGCGCTCGGCACGACCAGCCTACTAAGACCAATGAAAAAGAAAAAGAAGTCGCTCAACATCTAGAAGAAGAAGAAGCTGCTGTCCTTCATTCATCCCCCTGAAGAAGAAACGAACGGTTTCCAAACGTAGGGTCGCTACTATTTCAATTTTTGGTTGGCGGATTATCTTATCTCTTTATTATTTACCCAACCAGAGAGAATTCTCTCAAACATGTTTACCTTCAACCATGTCCTGTACGTTTCCTTTTTGTGCGCTTTCTGCCCGGAAATAACACTCTTGTTTTAAAGGGGCCCTGCAAGGACTTTTTTACTGGTTTTTAATTTGCACCAAACCTGAGCGCACTGAACGTAGTAACTTAGTAAAACTTTTCTTTTCTTGAAATTCGCTTTATTTTAAAAGTTATAGGCAGATTAAAATTACAAAAACAAGCAAAAAATAACCTCCCTCATGACGTCCTTGGTCGCTTGAGTGGCCGTGAACTAGAGGAGGGGTAGTGGGCTCATCGCGAGCGCTCACGGCTGCCGCACTCCGTGTCGACGGCGCGAGAGGGCGCCACTAAAGCATGTTTTGGATAGGCTGTATGCAGCGGGCAGCCGGGGCGGCTCTCATTGCATTTGCTGCGCGATTGAACACTAATTCGGCATGACACTTCATTGGCCACAAACGACAGCAAACACGGGGTAAATATCAGTTCAGAATGGGAGCCACTTCGCGCTGCCATACCGCGAAACGGCCAAACCCCAAGACAAAGCTTCTCGCCGAAGGCCTTCGGAACGCTCGGAGCTGGTCGGATCATCCTGTCCATACGACCGCAGCGCCGCCGCGTACATCCGGGGCCTTTCCGTGTTGGCGCGTGATCCCACTACTCCTTTCTAGTATGCGCCGCCTTTTCCACCGCTCAGTGGCGGGTATGTCGACGGGTCATTTCTCGTTTCCGTACTTTATAAACTGCATTCGTTTCTTTTCTGATCTAAAATACTGAACAAAAACTACTTTTATAAATAATTGAAACGTTTCGCGCAACTTATATTCTGTAGTTCAACTAAAAAGAAGCTTTTAGAGGCTCTGACACCAGTAGTAAGCCCAGGACCAAAGACGTCACATTTTGCGCGCTTTCGGTACCGCGGGTCGCCCTCGTCGGTGGAGGAGGTTTCCGCGTCGTCCGGTTAAAATATGACGCACTGATATTTAGTTACTCTCTCCGTGCCCGCTGACTTGCCCGAACTTCAAGAGAAGTGGAAACCGCAAAAAAGGTAGACGCTTAACTATGATTGCAGGGCCCCTTTAAGGATACTTTTTAGTACTTTGCGAGGAATTTAATTTCATGGATATAAAAAAGAGACATCTACTAATGTTCCATGTCACCGTCCTGCTTTCCCGCAAGTGAAGTTAATATTCGCCGATGTTTGTTTGCAAACAAGCTCGCTGCCGCCCCCTATCGGCGGACCCCTGCGCGCTTCCGGTTTTCATCGTTTTTATTTTGTCTCACATCCTTTTGTTATTTGTACTACGTTCTACAAAGCGCGCAGGTTCTTGCAAAACTATTACAGGTACCTCTCCGAAGGCAAATCTTCTTTCCCGATCGCTGTGTGCTGCTGAAACACAAATAAATACACTACGGGAAGTGTACTGGGGCACCAAATACTGTGGCTCACTCGTGGTACCAACTCGAACCGAGTGCGGTGAATGGACGACGTCAAAAGTAATACTGCATATTAATAATGCAGTAATAAAGGTATATTTCCTCGTGCGTGGCCGAGTGGAACGCACCAGACTCGCACGCACATGCCCCAGGTTCGATTCCTAAGGGCCGTGCAACTTTTATAATTGTGTTGTAATAATAATGTCTACAACGTCCGAGAAGCTTCTCGTTTAGAATGTTCCAAGACCGAACATTGTAGTTTGAATGTTCGCGAAACCCGTGCGTCTACAAAAGGAACTCCGCGTGACTCTACGATGTCAGTTCTTCGCCAGCGCTCGATTCTGCTGCTACGCCCACATCGACGCTCGCCTACGACGCCAGTTATTATTCCTATTTTGTTTGGGCACAAGGTCGCCCCAATCAACATTTATTTCGTCCTGCTTATTTCTTGTTCTTTTGGTCACCACCCGTGAGAACATCAACCCAGCTTTCGAAACAATTATTTGGTATGTATTCGGACATTCATTCACCTCACTGCGCTGGAGGTATCGTGCATTTAAGTTTAGGAGCTATTAAACGGAATATCACTTACAGAACAAGCTCTAGCCTTGAACATTTTGGGCAGAGCTCTCCTGCAAAATCTAGCTGGTGACAACATCAGCCCTGGGAGAAGCTTATTTGTATTATTTTTGTAGTTCTTTGGGTCCCAATGATTTTGTAAACATTCTTTCGTACCATTCCTGATGGAAAATAGAGGCAATTGTAATCGATCTTTTATGAAAATTAAATCGATTCGCACATATAAAGAAACGCAGGGAGTGACGAGCTCCAGGCGTCTAATTATCGCCGGGCACTTAATGAGATTACGTTATTAGCAATTATTAGCACCAAATAAAAATTCAGAAACCCACGTCCTGAATCACTGTCAGTGACTGTAAGCGTCATTTGGGTTAGCCTCCATCTTTGCGGGACAACCTTAGATCTACACATTTTTGTTGAAACGCTTCAAAGCTAGTAGTCAATTAAAACATGATCAAAAAGCAACAAGCTATCTTGAACTCTACTAGGGCTCCATCTGAACGCACATGTAAGCTAGAGTGATCTGTGATTTAGCTCTCGGAAACAGAAAAATATAAACAATGTGAATACACATAAATTATCGAAACGTTGCAGGGGAAATGAATAATAGAAGTTTTTAAATATGGTATAGTAGTTACATTAAAAATATTTTCAGCCATCGGATCGCTAAAAAGTATAATGAATCTAAGTATATTATATCAATTTAACATATATCTTCATCTGATGATTTAGTCTTTGCCGTTTATTATTATTTCTTTTTTTGCAATATATTTCTGAGCTCATCCAAAATGAGGAACCTTTTCGTTGAAGCAGATAAATACCTACAAATACAACCTTTGTTCTGATTTTGCTGAAATAGGATAGAATAAAAACATCAAGTTCTCAAGACAACGTTTTTTTGGAACGTGCTGAAAGGGAAGCTGAAGCGCTCTTTAGGAAAACTGTGTATGGAGCAGACTTCTGTAGTTTTGTGTCCGTTGAATTCGATTGCCACACTTGAATTGGGCTGAGGTAAACGTAAACGTATTTTATTTTGGAAAAACAAAACGTGCAGGGAGCAGGGATTACCCCGGGGCAAGCGGCGAGCCTCTTTGCCGCCTGCTGTCTGTCCAAGGCATCCTGACGCCACCACCGGCATCTCCGAGCCAGCTTAGGGGCGAGCAATGCTCATCTGACCCCGAGGATGACTTCACTTTTGCTGATTTTACTCTCTGCCCTCGTGCACGCCTGAACTCGGCGTGTAGCAGCTGGCAGGGTTACGGTAAATCTTTAATTGACAATTACATCGCTCCTTCTCATAAAAAAAGTTAATAAAAAAGCTTTACTCAAATAATTTTAAAGGTGCTTACATTAAAACCTCCAAAGTTTTTTTTTTTTTTTTTTTTTAGAAATTTATAATTTTTTAGTTTTTTTTTTAATTATCGAAACAGGGAATGTGTTGAGATAAACCGTTTGAGCATTTCGATACAGGTTTTTGAAACTAAAGTTAAATCGGTTGCCCGTAGCAACCTTAGAAGAAAAGACGTGGCACTTAACGTTTTCGGGGACCGGACAATCTTTAATGAACCACTGTGACGCTTTGTTACCAGAAATTGACATTTTTGGGGTTTGATTTTATTGAGATTTATTGGGAATAGTTTATTATTCCAGAGTACCTCAAAACTGCTTTTATAGCTGTTTAATTATAACTTTGGTAATATGAGATATTTCGAGATAAGTATTCATTGAACATACCAATGTTGTTGTTTGTGTAGTCTGCTTTAAAGCTTTAAAAATGTTTTACAGGAAATAATTTTGCAACAATTTCTTTCTTATTATCCTTCCGGACAGAAACATCACTCAACCCATCGATACTAAGCAATTTATGTAAAATATCCTCTACGTACGCAATCATAAATTGGCGAATCATCTCCTTTGTGCATCTTGAAAATGCGTAGGGTAGCGTGGGTTCCGTAGGTGACATCAAATAGCCATCTCCTCGGGGGCACCTACGCGCTCCTTCTCCCCCATCGTACTCAGCACCAAGTCTGTAAGTTTTAAGCAAGATTGTTTTCCAACTCACGGTTGCTGATAATGAATGCATATCTTGATTCAAGGAATGCTATTTTAAACCACAAAACATCAATTAGCACGGTCGCTGTTGCACAAATACAAATATAAGAAGAATATGAGCGAGTGCGTGCAGCTCAAACCTATGCAGTTTTATAGGTGCCAGATTTTAACCAGAACGAATAAAGCACACCTTGAATGTGACGGATGAATTTGAAGAAATACATGATACATATAAATAAATAGGCACTTTCAAATTCCACGGAGTTATCTCAATCGAGTCACGGCTGTACGGAGTATTTAGGGATCTTTGATAAACGCTGACCTATATACAATGTCCATGGTACTGTAAATTCCCCGCGAACATTCCTTGAAGCGTTTACAACATAAGCAGTGTCATTGCGTCCAGCTCTTGAACGTTCGTAGGGCTCGTAAATCGAAAGCGAGCCTTAAATCCTTCTCTCATTCGCTTAATTTCTCTCTACATTTATTTGTATACATGTGCTCTCAGTGTCACTCTTCTCAATGTCACTACTTGCGTGCTGTGCATGCGAAGGCAACGCAAAGCGAAGAGCGAAAGGGCAAGCACTAGGAAGGCGGGACGGGAGAGGAGGGCAATGGAGAGCGAGGGGAAAAAAGGAGAGCACTAGGAACGTTAGAAAGGAGAGGAGGTTTCTCTCCTTTTCCCCAGACTTCCTAGTGCTCGCCCTTCCTCTCCTCGCCTGGCGTTGCCTTCGCCTGTAGTGCACGCAACTACTGACACGGAGTAAAGGAAGTATTCACTTGCGGCCATAGCTGTGTGCGCGACTGCTGAGCCCGTGCCGATGGCGAGCTTCCACAGTTCTTTTGTAACGTGCATTCCGCACCCTCAAGATTGCCGGTCTTAGCAGCCTATTAATGTGGGCTCGTTCTGAGCATGCGCTCTGAACAGCACCCACAAATATGGCGCCCAGTGAATACTCCTTATAGGGGCGTCATAAAGGGGAGTGGTCAAAAACTGGATATCCAGGGCCTGGTCCAAGGGTTCCCAATAGATCCTAATTCCTGAGTTCGGACGCTTGACTTCGAGTCAGGGATGAAACGAGAGTTCGAGCCCGTGACTACGACCCAGAGCAGCAACCATGGTTCGGACCCAAGACTAGAACCCAGAGCTGACACAATGGTTGAGATCTATGGTGTGTACCCGAGGTTCGAATCAGTTTTCTGACCTAATGACGTGCTGGAATCCGGGGATCGAGCCTATACTTTTCGCTCGGGGTTTCGCCTCGTAGGTTCACCTTCTGTTCTTTTCATCGTGGACAGGGCTGACATAAAAGCTGAATCTGTGGTGTCTTCGCATTCGCCAAATCCCCATCCCACTCAGATAGCAGGCGCGGACTGACAGCCGCACACCAGGATCAGCCAACAGAAGAAAAGTATATGGAGAGCGGTCCAATTTAAACCATTCTGCAGGCTCAGCAAAACACAACAGAAACCCAATACAAAATTAACCACTCTGTTCAACACGGCATCGTGGCTTGCAGCACTTTCCATGTAAACTTTCAGTGGCAGTGCTGTTTTGCATTTCAAGCCCATTCTAGCCAAGCACAGGTCGTTAAAAGCGACAACATTCGTTGCCACCGGCAGCTTGAGAAAGGCTGGGCGTTGCAAGGCCCGGCCATCCTAGTATCGCTCCCAATCCCATGAGATTTGGGAATTAACATTTAAGAACGCCGAAGAACGAATTACAAAGCAAGTTGGAAGGATAGGCCCAGATCCGCGTGCATTAAGCTCTCAGGGACTACATACAAGTAAGTAGATTTGCCTTCATCATTCTTATCGTAGCAGTATGCGTGCCTTAAAGGGATACTGAACCGAAGAATTTAGTGCCCATAATTAGTGGCGCACGTTCTTTCCACGAGCCAGCAGCCGCCGGTGTGCGCGAGCACACGCAACGAAACTGACGTCAAAGACCCCCATTTGCGCTGAAGAGGACAGTGAAATGCATGGGCTTCTGGCCAAAGGAAAATAAATACAGGCTTTTCATCTCTACGAGTAAAAGCTACGTGCTTATTAGACCAAATAATCGCTTACCTTTTACACCAGACACCACTGTGTAGATGAAAAACTTGTCTTTATTCTCCTTTGGCCCGAAGCCCACACATTTCACTGTCATCTTAACCATGAATGGAGGTCTTTGACGTCATTTTTGTTGCGTGTGCTCGCGCACACCGGCGGCTGCTGGCTCGTGGAAAGAACGTGCGCCACTTATTGTGGACACTAAATTCCTTGGTTCAGTATCCCTTTAAGATTTGTTATGATTGGTTACTGGATGCTTTGGGTGGTTTCACACGCGTTGCACTCAACTCCTCTCCGAGTTTATCGGATTGGTCTTGGCATGTTTAAATTTATTTGAGACCCCTGATGTCACGTGAATACGTAGGAAGTGACACTTCGTCATTCAGAGGCCAGATGCGCGCGTCGACCTTCGATTACTTCCGCAGGCTCCCGCGAGTCATACGCAGTCCAGCGGCTTGCGGTCCCGTTTAGGTCCTCCCAGTGGCGCTAAGCGAAGGCGTCGGCTTGCGGATCGCCAGGTCCGGGTTCGATTCCCGCTGCGCCGCTTGGTAACTATCGCTATAGTCCGTTTCAACTCAAGAAGGTAGGGAGAGGGTAAGACGGGCCGGGGAGAAGAAAGCATACTGAACGCTAAAGATATTAGGAGGTTTCCCTTTCTCCTCTCTAGTGTTCTGTCTGCTTCTTCCCCCCCCGGCCCGTCTTAGCCTCGACCTAACTTCTTGAGTTGCAGCGGACTATAGCTATGATTGAGAATGACTTACTATGACGAAGTGTGCTCTATCTTGAACGAGCCTGCGCGTAACGGCCTTTCCTCACGCTCGAGTGTTAAGGGGAGACTGACACCCCCCAAAATTTATTTTTTATTTTTTGCCAGGTGATTTATTATGGTGTCAGAAGGCTACCCAATCAATATTTTGCTACAGCGTCACGTATATGTTTAATAAAGTAAAAAAAAACAAAAAACGTAACAACTCAAAACCGAATCTGGACTGGGAGCAAGAAGAAATATAGAGGAGAGAGGTAGAGGAAGTCACGTGGCTGTGATACTTTTTCCTTCCCAAACAACTCATTTGCAGACTTTTAGAAGCCACAAAAAATGGGTATCTTATTTCTTTTCTATTTTTAATATTGTATGTGGACTTTGATGACCTACGACTTTGATTAAATTTGGTGGTTGTGTCTAAACCTTAGAAAACGGCCCGTGACCACGGAGAAGGGAGTGAGTGCGACCCAAAACGACCAGTTCTCGATCGGCAGTTTTTGGGCGGAAAGAGAACGAATTTCGAGCCGCGAATTCTGTTCTGGGTAGTGGGGCTCTCATATGTCATGTACAACTAAAACCTCGGCGAGCATAAATACCCTGTCAGTGTCTCTTTAAGGCCCGTTCACACACATGCCTATGCTTATGACTAAGTTCTTGAAATAAGAAAATGACACACTCGCGCCATCTATGAGGCGACCGTAGAAATGCATTTCCCTAGAGCGAAGGTTTTGCGGTACTTACGAGAACAAATGCACGTACTATTGGTGAGAACTGTTTTTTTTATACGTTTATAATATTGCCAAAACATTATTCTTGTTTTCAAGCAAAGAACAATAATGATGCGCGAGAAAATAGAAAATGTACGGAAATGCCACTTATTCCACGACAGCCTGTTAGATTGCGCCAGTGTGTTCTCTCGTTGTAAGATATTTTAAGAGGTCTTAAAGCACACGGTCATAGGCTTAACAATTTTTGGTATAAAATGTAGCCCATAAACACATTTGATTTTGATACCACAGTGTTCAAACTGCTCGGCTCACTCGAACAGTATAATTTGCGTCCCGTTGTGCCATTAGATAACTAAATATTTACAGAAAACTCTTATCCGACATTACATATACATGTAGCCCCAGCATCCATAAAATAGAAAAGTATTTTTTTTATGGTCTTTAGAAAAATAAATAACGATCTATTTTTTTTTTTTAAATCCTTGCTTTAGCATCTTTTACCGCATAAGGCACAATTCAAGGGCCATGTTGTATGCCACGACTCAGGGACATCATATAAGCCGTATCCTATACATAATTCGTATGAATCGAATCCAATTCCAACTCACATTTTGCAGATGACGCGGACCATCGGGTTTACTATCTGATAAAATCCGTCGTCCACGACACATCCAATTTTTTGGTTGGTACACAGCGTTCCCTTAAAGCCATATTCTGCAGTTGGTTTCCAGAAAATATTTGAATAATTATTTGAGTACACCTCATGTCACTCAACAATCCCAGACAAAAAGTATGGAAATATATGATACCCGGATATGACATTTCAAATACATTACAAAGCAAGACCCATGAACATAATAAGCCTCGCCACGGTTTCGAAGTCTTCAGTCGTTGTAGTTATGTAGGGTTGTGTTTCAACCAGTTTAAAATGTGCTAAACTGCATGTTATGGTACCGACCTGTTTTAAGCATAAACACATAATTACCAATTACCACTGTATCATAGAAACCGCAAAGCAATCCTGGAGAACAGAGGAGCAATCTATACTCAGATTTTTGTATCTTTCTGAGTATTAGTGTCGCGCTACATTTTCTCTATACAATTTGCTGCCACTACTTGGGCATTCCTGAAATCGTTCAGGTTACTGGGCTTATTGGGTACATAAAAGCCGTAGGTTTTATTGGTGGCAAGTAACGTAGTAAAATTGAAATGCATCCAGTAACTGTACCGGAACCTATTGTCTTCCTATAAGCTTCGGGCACTTCCAAGTGATGCCATCTGAAATAAAATTAGAGGTTATTCACATGCAATGGTAAAAATCTTAACTAATACATCACTATGGGACAAACCGTGCATACACATTTTGTTTTTTTAGTGTTTCGTATCTAATAAAATAAATCAGCTTGCTTCAAATTCTATATTCACGATTAAAGTTCTGTTGTCCCTCAAAATGTACTTTTATTTTGCCCAAATTGTAGGTGGACGTACGTAAAGACTTTTTTAGATTGTAAGAAACTCTATTCATTTTCTATTACCGGAATTAAGATTCAAAATGAGCATAAAACAAGGCTCGGGATGCGTGTGCACTCGGCTTTAAGGATTTTTTAGTCCTGATCATATTATCGAGTGTGATAAGCCGGGATCCTTTTATTGTTCACAGTGATTGGCTGTTTTTGTGTTTTGTGGGAAAATGAGCTCACAGACTTCTCTTCGAGTGTACAACCAAATGTTTTACTAGAGGAGTGCATTCTACCATCTCATTTGCATTCGACAGCCTGCTTACAGCACCAAATCCTGCACTGGCGGTGTGGACAGCCCGCGTCCGAGAGAACGCATGCGCATTCCGCTGTCCACGCTGTCGGGTTTTTGTGTTGTGCCGAGGTCAGAAGGCTGCCGCCGACGCACCGAGACGCCGGATTCCCCAAGACAGCATAGACGGCTGTCTCCGCTGTCTCGGAGGCTGCTCACGATAGATCACGGTAGCTGCGCCGTCCAGCCGTTCCAACTACCATAGCCTTCTATATACTGACAAAGCCTGGCAGATCACCACGAGAAGCGGCCGCCGAAATGAAAAAGGTGGAGCGGCAGACAGCGGATGAGAGGAGGGCCACGTGACTGGCGCCCCGCTGCGGCGAGACGCCGAAACACACTTCTCCCGAGCGAACAAGTGTGTTTCGGGTCCTCGCCGCTGCAAAAGCTGTGCGCTGACGTCCAGGTTCCCCGAGAAATGGCTCTTTGATGCTTTGTGCTATACTCGCGGGCTGCTTTCTGTGGCAATGCAGTCAATGCTAGGGGAGAGGGTGCACCAACCGCCGTACACGCGCTTTCCTCCTCTCTTCGAATTGCCACAGAAAGCTGACCGCGAGTATACCAGATCCTCGCGCTGCAAATCTGCGACCGGTCACTCTATGGCTCCACCGTCGAACTACCAGGCTTTGAGTATAGAGGAAGCTATGCAACTACTCACAAGCCGTCGGCTCCAAGGCCGTCGAAGCTTTCCCGGAGCAAGGTTCAGTAAAGTGTTTGGTATAGCGATCGCAAAAGAAAAACTAAGGCCACGTTAAAAGAAAAGAAAAAAAAAACACCCACACTGCTTTGAACATGCTGACAAAACTAGGGAAAAAATAACGTGTCTCGCACAAAACACCACATGATATGGCATCGGACCATTCTCACCGGCACGTTTTGGCATGAGAGCAATGCTTCCAGTTCAGCCTTGCTGCGCAGCCCAGTGTTTCAGTATCCGGCTGCCACCACACCAACCCAGGTTCAGGTCAGTATTGTTTTTCTCTTACGTTTTATGGTTTTACATTTCATATTTTATGTTTGATTTTCTTAATTTAATTTACTTTTTGTACTATTTTTTGGCGTACACTGCCAGCGTGTAGCTCGTTCATGACGCACGTTCATGATGATTTTTCTGATAGAGATGAGGTATTATGGTAGGTACCATAACACCGCGCCAACCCATTAAACACGTTCCTTGTAAAAAAATGTCAAGAAAACTGTAAAGGGTAAAGTGAACAAACGCTTTCCGTTGACAAACAAGTAGGCCCAATGATCTATCACAATACAAATTCATCGTGGAACCTCACGAAGATGTACGTTCTTGCAACCTACCCTGTAGCGTAGATTAGGATGTCAATTTTCTGTAATGTTTTGCTCATTTGCATGCTCTGGTCCAATTGTTTTCTCACTTTTAGCACGTTGACCGCGTTGTCTTTCTCGATCATTTTCGTTACGTCCTGTGGAACCTAACAAAGCCAATAAAACATGACTCACTATAAAATAATGCGCTTTGTAGTGATACGTAGAAAGTTGTTTTTGTGTCTATCGCACTACTTTTGAGTACACTAGTTATTAAAAAGGAAACTTAATTCTCTACATCCACAACACTCAAACCGACACTCAGTACTTAGAGCATTCTAATGAAACGAAATAGGGAAAGAATGATAAAAGTTGTAACTTGAATATTGCATCTAAATATTAACTGATAACTTTGTTTCGAAGTAGCGTTTTATGTTTTAATTAAAATCAAAACCCACAGCTGCTCTTGAAGCTGTGTTGCGCATATTAGTATTTATGCCAAGAATTGTTAGTCATTTATAAACACTCGTGATGCATGCGAATCGTTTTTTTTTTTTCGCTTTAAAGTTTATTATATACAATACAATGGTGGAAGCTGAAAAGCGTAAACAAATATATTGCCACGCGCGTCGCCGAGCAAGCGCGTACGTGGCCGAATGGTTACCGTGCTTGGCTGTCGCGAGGAAGATCTGGGTTCGTTTCCAGGCAGCGGAATATTCTTTTATTTATTCTTTCTACTTGGCGTTCTCGCAAATTCGAGAACTTTTTTGTCAGATTGAGTTACGAATGTTCTACACGTTGAACGTTATAGGCCGAATGTTCCAGAGACCCACGCGGCTACAAGAGGTGCTCTGCGTGGTAAGCCGGAGTCAGTCTTGCCCCAGCGTTCGATCCTGCTGTTACGCCGACTTCAACGCCCGCGACGCTCTGTTGTTATCTTGTTTCCTTTTTATTTTTGGGCACAAGTTTGCCCTATTCAACGTTTTAGTTTCCTCAGTTATTCCTTGTTTATCACCTCGTCATACGTGACAATGTTTCAGACGCGCTTGCTTTTGATATTGTGCATTCGTTACACAGACCGACTAGTACACTTCGGCTCCAAGAAAAAAAAAAACTAAAGTATTAAAGGTTTTAGATTTTTTATTGGGGTCAAATTTGGCCAGTCTGTCTATGATAATTCAGTCGGCTTGAATAAATAAATGTTGAAGATTTTTGTTTTTCATGTTCCCGATTGTTTACATATTATTGCCCACCTATTTTGTATATCAATAAAGGTGACATCTATAAATATTAAGCTCTTTAAAAAAATTGAGTAGACACAAGAATAGAAAACAATACTCACGGTGTATACTCCCACCACTTTAAGCAGAATAAGGGGATCCCGCAGTAAGCTGAGTCTCAGACATACCTTAAGAAAAATGATCAGATAACGTTTGTTACGCTTGGAACATACTTATATGTCTTATGTTCTAAGAACAATTACAATTTAATGCAAGTAGTTATTTTAACGGTTCGAAAATATTGTCACTTTAAGTCCGCCAGTGTGGTAGGCGTATTTAAATGCAGATCAAAAGTAAAATCCTGATTTTATTTTCTGCGATCGTTCGGAAGATACGTGGAAACCTGTACCGTGCCACGATAGTGGGTAGGAATGCGTCTCAATTTACACAAGCTTACTGGCACAAGTGGGGCCCAAGTAGTGGGCAGGAAATTGAACTTGTAAGGGCTGTTTATACTCCGACGTTGAGCGCAGTGAACGCAGCGTAGCGCCGAACGCGCGCCTTTCATTGGCCGGCAGCCAGGAACTCGACATCTGCGACCAATCAGTGGGGAATTGTAGTAGACCGTTTCCGCAGCCCGCTAAACACCCGGATAGCGCTCCGTAATCCGCCACAAGACCTTGAACTATGCAGATAATGTTGGCGGCGCGCATGCGCAGCTGCGGCGTTTTCTTCAGGGATACCGTGGCGGAGGAGAAAAACGGTCTACTACAATTCCCTAGTATCTCTGCGCGCTGCGCTACGCCGCGCCCGTCGACGTTACGTTGGAGTATAAATGTACCTTAAGGGACGCTTTATCAAGCTTGTTGTCCGCACAGTCCGGTGTTTACTAATACAGCATAACAAAGAAATTGAACCTCGCCTATACTCCATTTCACCTCATGTTGTACCGCAGACAAGGCTAGAAGCGCGAGCTCATAGCGTTGGGAGCTACTCTTAACGCACGAGAGCTTGTGCCGCCGAGATGTGCCCTAGAGCAAGGAGCTCGTGCTTGTAGCCTTTCCTGCGGTACATCTAAGGTGAAACAGAGTATACCACGGTCTTGTCACGAGCGTTTCGGTTGGATCAGTGCTTCGATCACACGAGGAGCGGTCTTCAAATCGTCATATTCGATTTCTCTGATGAAACACAAACAAGAAAATTTGGTTTGTTGTCCACACAGCTGAAGCGTACCACTAGAGGAGTGACTGTTCGGTCTTCTCTCCAATACTCGCACACAACGCCACTGACCAAGGAGCTTCTATGTGCACTCATTGAAAAAAAATCTGACGTTTTCTTTCAGTTTCTCTTTCGCAAAACATGAGGACAAAATTATGGAGTTGGCATTGTTGGCATTGTCCACATTGCGATCCAAAGGATTTCGCCACAAGCTTTGTGATCTTCGCGGTAACAATATTTAAATGCGGCTCATAGAGAGGACACGAGCACTGCATGAGCATTCGATTTCAGCTTGTGGCGAACATTCTCTCGACATGCATTCAGGTAGTGGCTCGTGCCCTAACCCTGCGATGACAGGAATAGACAAACTTTAAGGGGGTCGGGAAAAGAAAATATATCTGCCGGATGTTAATTTTTCTATATTCATTAAACCGAAAGGCGTCAATTCGTAAGTATTACGAGGAAATATGGCATCTGCCTTTTATAAACTGTTTTTGAAAATCGTGCGTCTTTTATCCGTCTTAAACGACCATGCCAGACCCTTCAGCAGCACGAAGAAGCAAACGTCACGGTAGCTATGTAAAAAGGTTGAACCCCCAGATACTCAACTTTATTTCATCTTCAAAAAATAAATCGGGAGTGATTAAAACATCGACTTATTAATCGGTGTCCTTGTGTTAGGTATACGCTACTACATCACGTGATTGCGATACAGTTTCGGTTTCAAGCACATCCGGGCCTGCCATCGTAACCATGCTGCACGTCCTGCAGGTGCTCGCATTTGTTGTGGAATGCGGTTCTGGAACCCGAGTGCAGATTACAATTATAATAGAACATAAAGTGAAGCATTAAAGTTTTATAATCCCAAGAGGATTTTGAACCCAGAACTTTGCGAAGTCAGTACCAAGGAGGGACCCCCGCGCGTGGCCTCTCGACTCTCAGCACATCCATTTTGGACCGTTTATTTTCATGGGTGCAGGCCTTGGACGTTGTAGTTTTTCCACGATCACTTTGATCATGAGTTTGTTTTTATTAATTTTATTTTATCATGATCTTCCTCAGCAGTAAGTTGACATTCCACTCTTCAAGTACGCAAAGGCGATTCATGTCACTTATATTTCCAGCCTTATCGTCCTTGTTCAGCGAGCGGGTCAGCAATTTTTAGGTCAAAGAGAGAACGTGTTCGCAGCACGTAATTTGACAATCGTATCGAGACGCAGCTCGACCGATCGGTGTTGCAAATGATTTTCTTAAACGCTCCTCAGTAGCACGACATGCGGTAGCACAAAAACATACGATGTCTGCGTACGGCTCGAAACCTAAAAGCTGACTTGGTTGTAATAAGCGACGCTGAAGATCAATGAGGTCGGCCATCTCACGATTATCTGAGCATAATATCAGACGTCAGGTGTCATCCATTAACTTGCAGGCGGGACATCGAATGGCGCTGCTGTTGGGGCGATATCTGACGCCCTGGTTTCTTCCGTCAAGTCTCGTCTACGTCGGTGTATTGCGCAAACGAAAATTTCCTATTGGTAACCTACGGTGACGTATTTGCAGAACTGAGGGACAAGCTCCTTGGGAAACTTACATTATTTCTTTTTTACGCAAGTAAACGAATCCGGAC
The DNA here is from genome assembly GCA_013358835.2 of Ixodes persulcatus. Classification (NCBI taxonomy): domain Eukaryota; kingdom Metazoa; phylum Arthropoda; class Arachnida; order Ixodida; family Ixodidae; genus Ixodes; species Ixodes persulcatus. The sequence continues at coordinate 13,919 of JABSTQ010001732.1, read as the reverse complement.
GATGAAATGAATGAACATGGGTCATATAATAAAGGACATACAAATAGATGTATAGCTCCGAATTTGGGGAGAGAAAAATGTTTCAGTGGCCCTTTAAACGAGTGTGGAGCTCAGCGCGTGCTCTGTGATTTGTCAGCCACAGCGCGTGGATATGAAGAGCATTGGAGGCTTATAGACCAACCCAACTGTTGACAAACAAGTCCGGGTTGACCCAGACCACTTGTGGGCACTGCGCGTGCGCAGGAATGAGATCAGCGATGAGTAATATCTGTTCTCAGGGACGTGATGAAAGCGAGTATCCAAGAGATCCCTGTCACGCCGTCAAGACTATATTATGCATGGCAGACGATAAGTTTAAAGTCACTGAATCCTGGGAAAGTAGCGCCATCAGCTTCCCTGCCTGCTAGCCGGACACAAACAAATACCGACATTCAGACGACCAAACCTCGCAAGGTGATTGGCTGCTCGGTCCAGTTGCCGCGGCAATCGCCATTACGGTCATTCAAAACTTCGAATATTCGAAATGTTCTGTCTGAACGAGTTGCGCCAAGATCTCTATAGAGCATCATCGTATTAAAAACGTTTCTCGAATACATACGCGTATTTGGCACTCCGCATGCAATCAACGTATCAATCATGCTCATCCCCACAGATCTCTTACAATACTATTGCTATTTTTGCGTATTTAAAGCCAAAAAAATTAGCTTGCAATGCCTCCAAGTAGCGACGCCGCATTTGGTGGCGGCTAGAAGATGCACGTTTGTTTCGTCCGTGCTTGGGTATCAAAATCTCGCTTCACAAGAAACATCCGTATAAAGCTACCCGTCCGTGGCGAATTTAGATCGGCTCACCAAGAATGGAGAGGCCAAGGAGAGATTGCTCATCTCGTGAACCAAAATAGCGACCAGCTTGGCGCTACTATCCCAGGATCCAGTTCGCTGGTTCTGGCTGGGAATTGGGGGGTAAATGCTGCTCGTTTTTGTCAAATTTTTTTCTGCGACTGCCATTTCGTAGAGAATACGACTAAAGCGTGTTTTATAAGTTATGAGTGTCAAGAAATAATTGTAAACGGTATCTACTGAAAGAACAAAAACAAAATGCCATCGCTCCTTTCAAGGGGCACTAGAGTGAATTTTGAGACCCTTTTCATGCACAAACTGAACTCTCATACGTCACGCCCCTGTGGTGGCGCTGCTGTCGGCATTGCGCGGGCGTACACTTGTTACGGTGTCTAGAAGGGTAAATGTCGGAATCGGCGTGCGAGAGATAGAGCAGACGTTCAGGATGCAGCGGTAGCGCTGCTGTCGACACTGAGATGCGTCGTCCGCTCGCGTCCACTACCATTCGTGTGCTTTCTTGCTCCGCGAGTAAGTAGCTCCTGCGATAAGCATTTCTTAAAATACTTTTTAACGCTAAACTATGTTTTTTTCGGTCTTGTGGTTCACGTAATGGAAGAATAAACCTGCCGACGCTTTTGTCGTCGTCGGCGGGAACGGCGAAGAGGAAGGCTTTCTTCTCTTTCCTTCTCGCAGAAACGTACCCCGTGGTGCACCCGGGAACAGAGCAGTCTGTTGAACGTTTTGCCATCAAGGTAGCCTGGACGCATGGGGTAATCTTTCCGGGAAAAGCACCACAAACGTGCACTTCTAGCGACGCGCACGAGCCTATTCCAGGCGCGGCGTCTGCAATTGGCATCTGATGATGATGATTTGCAGCTCTTCCCTATGAATCAGCCGGTCCCATGGTGTCTGGGCCCTAGCTTGTGGGGTTTACGTGGCCGTTTTTCTAAATCGTATGCCCCCAATTCTCTAGTCGCCTTTTCGTGTTCTCTACCACCTCCGTTGGTCTTCGGCGTTGCGTCAGAGCCGTTGACGTTGTTTCTGCACAAATGACACAGTCTCCGGAACAGGCTGAAAACCCAGCGCCCCCGCCAGTGAGCGCTACTGGATTGTCTGCTTGCACTCCGCTGATGGTGCCGATTGCAGTTCAACTCACAGCAGTACGACATGTTCGAGCGCTTCATCTGCTTCACCACACATCCGAAAAAACTGGTGATACTATTGCGTGGTCGTAGCGCCGACAGTACTCCTGGATTCATAGCGCTCCTGCATGGGCCTGTGAGAGCAGACGGCTGCCCAGGCTGTTGTCATGGGGCGCAGACGCCGCAGAAATTTCCTTCTTTCATTGATGGAAACATGCAGCGTCGAATTTAACTGCGCCGTCTCTGCCAACCCAAGCGCTTCCTCTTCTCTCACCTTTGTTTGTATCTCCCGGTGCCAGTTGGTATGTGGTGTGGTGGTCACAAGGGCTGCAAAAAAGGTGAACTTCTTTTCCAGCTGGTATAACCGCATTCTCCAGCAAGTCTGCACTCCTGTCGTATGCGTGTATACAAAGAGTCTTTTAGCCTACCGGCTGCAATTCATGAGGCGGAGACGGCTGTCTTAGGTAATCTTGCTGGTTGGTTCCCTCGCCTCGAAGGACGACCACCCTCCCAAGATCCCCTTGCACTGCCTCGTTGGCTACAATTCTATGACAGCGAGAAGTTGGCCTGCCGCCCAACTTCTCGCTATCGACATTCCGGGACATCTAGCACGGTGCCAGGGATGCAGAAAAACCGCGTTAGCAAGGGTTAGTCCAGGCACCACCACCGCCTTCCAAAGTTCTCAAATCACCAGGAAACGATTGAATCTCCAAATATTACGCTATTGGAGGACGTTCGTTTCTCGCATGGCTGCTTGTCTGAGGTGTGTGTTATGTTGGGCCAGGTAATCTTGCTTGTTAGTCAGCGTAACGTCCAGATATTTGTACGATTTCTTTACCGGTGCACGTTCACCATTCAGTACGATACTGTTCAATGTAGCCTTTTCTGGCCCGGCTAACTGAACCACTGCCGATTTCCTGGTGTTGAAATTAAGGCCCAACGTTGTCGCCTCCTTCTCGGATATACTTAAAAATCTTTTAAAGTCCTCAACCCTTTCTGCAATTGAACACAATATCACCCGCATAAGTGTGGCCCGCCAGCATCCACTCCACCTCTGAGCCGTGTTGCAGGTGTGTCAATGAAAGCCCTAGCTTCGACTTGTTCAGGCGTTCCTCAAATTCTGACATATAGAGTATGAATAGAAGCGGGAAGAGCGGACACCCCTGTCGGAGGCCCCTTGGTGCAGTGACCAGTACTGATTCGGCTCCGTTCACCTGCGTCTTCGCTTGTTTGGGAGTAGAGGGACCCTATGTGAGCTAGCCACTGGTGAGGACAACCAAGCTTTTCCAAGCGTTGCAAATTCCTGTGTGCGGCACGCTGTCACAAGCTTTCGCCACATTAGGAGAGCAGCAATCTACTTTCCTTCAGCGACTTCGACGCGCTGCGTGAGGGTGAACAGATTGTCCTCTAGTCGTCGGCCCTTACAGAACACCCCCTGAGTTCGGTGAGCAGTTGGCTCTTCTCTACCAAAGCTTACATAAGTTCTTTGAGAGTTCCTTGATTATGTGAACTAATGTCCTGTAGATCGTAGAGGTCACGGTGAGGGGCCGGTAATCCCTGAGGTACTGTTTGTCTCCTTCCCTCTATGGAATCACCACGACGCGACCGAGCCGCAAGTCTTGGGGCACACGCTCTTCTCCCCGGGGGATAGCTCTGAAGCTGTCCGCCATCTGCATCACCGCATCTCAGAGTCGATAAGCGCGAAACCTATAGTCGTCACGATATATAAGCGAGCCTCCGCACACGGAGCAAGATGCGCGATTCTGACACCTCCTCTCCTAGCCATTGTAACGCGTCAGCTCTCGCGAATTCGGTTTCTGTGCAGGCGCAGTGCCCACACTATGTGTGTTCAAACGCTTACATTTTTGTAAACAATACGTGTTGGTTCATTTTGATCTAGTCACATTTTAAGTAAATAGTGGGGACCGATAAAGAGGTATACTATACGGTTTGTTGAGCTCTCGACCCCCATACACTCTAAAGCAACAGCCCAACAAGGAAGTTCACGCAAAGTACATATAATTAACTGAGCATTCCTCACTTCGCAAGGAGGAAATATAAAAGAAGACAAAAGGCATCAAGAATTTGCACTGCAAACAATTTGAACAAACCGGTTATCGTAAACAAAAAAGGTACGGATAATGTTTCTTAACTCCTGAAGATTTGTGGTTTTCATATAAATATCATGAGAATGAAAGAAATTTAGAAGTGTTAGGATTGACACAAATTTCATCTACGCGCTGTGAGCGTTCTACAAAACTCAAAGTTGGAAGCACGCCAGGACTTTCTTTTTTCAACTAAGGCATGATTGAACATTGAAGACTGCATTTTGTGTTTTGTAAGATGTAGACATTGTGTTTGCACCCTTAGGAAAAGACGATCTCAAACTCCGCCTCGTTAAGCACACCACGGGAGTTCATTTTGAGGCAGAAAAAAACTAAATTATAATTTGTTACGCTTATATATGCACAACAAATGGTTTGTGTAGCCGCCACATGACACAAAGAAAGCAAACATCTCGACATTTCCGCAAAAGCTATGTATGAGCACATATTAAAATGCTTAGATATGGCAACGACAGGCCTAGCGTCTGCTCGAGCTAAGGTTATTCTGGTCGTTTACATTCTCACCGCCTACAGCCTAAGAAATCTGGTGGCTCTACTCTCAAGCAAAGCACTTGCGAGAGCCGAAGGTGGCGATCCAAGGTGGGAGCTCAGCAAATGACAAGGCTAAAAATATGTTTAAAGAAATTAAAAAAAAAAAACTCTCCCCGATGACCTTGAGCAATGTTACTCAGCCCAGATTTTTTTAATGTTTTAACATACTCTCAGCCTCCACATTCGCCAAGCCGTTTCTGTGAATTACAGCGATCGGCTAGGCCAAGTGCTTTGCAGGAGGGTCCCATAATAGCACGTCAGAAAACTCTCCTAACTGGGAACAAGCTTAGCAGTTCTAGGCCTAATGCGATCTTGCTCAATGGTGTACGTGCCAGAGTTCTTCTTTGGCGTTTCTCTGGCATTTATCTGGCTCGCCACATCATTTCCGAGTGCCAGACTCTAGCCAAAGACGCTAAATGACAGCCAAACTACCAGCAGTGTATCCTAAATCTGGCACTTGTTTGGCAATTTAGGCCCAAAGTTGCCAGATGACGGTCAAACTACCTGCAGTGATGTCTTACTTTGGCGCTTGTTTGGCAAGCTAGCGTCAATATACCGAGATTCTGTCCAAAGAAAATTGCGCGTTGCTCTACCTTGTCTTTCTTCGGGCTTTTTTAAGGCAATAAATTTCCCAAGGAAAAAAAAAAAAAAAAATAAAAACTAATTTTGGACCCAAAGTATTGTGCCCAGGGTGTCGAACCGGAACCGAACCGAACCGAAAACCGGAACCGAACCGGTATTTTTTCCGGAACTGAACCCGAACCCGAACCGTTATATTGTTATCGCGATGAACCCGAACCGGAACTGAACCGGAAAAAAAAATAACGGTTACCGGCTCATGTCAAAACGGTTCGGCCACGCGCTGTTGACAATGAATGTGCTATCAATGCCATTTGTTTTTTAAGTGCCGTCAACTGACACACACCTCGCTTACATATTTTTCTTTTCCACTCAGTCTTAGGAATATAAACGCTGCATTCATGAATCTTGACAAACGCTGCATCCATGAATCTTGACATAGGAACCAGTATTGCGCTGGTCGCGGCTTGCACGGAAAAAAGAAAATTGGAAGGCTGTGCAAAAAAAAAAAAAAAAATCGCGTCACGGGATTTCATTTTCCTACAATCTCGTAAATCCTAAATGCTGCTGTGTGCTCATTTCATAACACGTTTCTAGAACGCGCGAGTTCTTGAAGCTTGCTTCCATCGGAATGAGAAAAGAAAAGGCTGTGGAGTTTGATAATGTTTGAGGGAGAGAAAGAAATTTTATTTACAGTTGAAATGAGCATTCATGAATTATATCTGCTCTTCGCTGCCCCAACCACCGGTCAGAGTATATCGAGCTATGAAGTGTCAAGATTTACATGCCGTATTTTTTAGTACCGGAAACTCGATAAATGCGGGGAAACAAAAACAGGGATACAAACCCTAGTCGCTCGCGGAGAAGCGAAGCTGCGCGCACTTTCGGATGTGACAAAGGATCTGCCGAGCTTCTGTTGCCTTCGTCGCCTTTGTTTGTTTTGTACCGTTTTTGGTGTGCCCTCCGGAATTTGGGATTTATTCTCCTGCGCATTCCTTGCGTTTCTAATTTTACGACTTTGCCTAAACTGCAAATTTTGGCGCAGTAGAGAACAAAAGCGGGAAATGGAAAATTTCCCGGGTCGTCCTACGCTTTGTGGTATTCTTAACCTTTTTGTAGTTGCAGACTAGTGCTTATTTCAATTGCTGCAGAAGCTGTTGAAGGGGCCACGAAAACAAAAACAAGCTGGTATTTGAAAAAAAACGGCTTTATACCAATAACAATGATACCAATTTAAACGCCACTTAAATACAATTATGTATTTATTTTTGAAAAAAATATCAATCAGTGGCAAGTTCTTTTTTTTTGCGAGAGAATAACCTACGTCATAAAGCAGCACCTCATAGTAACCACGTGGTCACTGGAACAGAAGTGGTTACCTTCTCCCGCATCTCTTTAGACGTCCAGGTAATATAGTGTGCGGTGTAGTTTTGTGCGAGTGGCGGCCGCTGACGAAAGCCAGCACCACGATGCATCCGGTTTCGTATAGGCACTTAGAAGCTAACATATTTGTGAGACAGCGAACTCTTCTTTTTTAATATTTATCCTATTACGTCCTTCTGGCGTTGCGTTCGGTGAAGTGTTTTTCATATTCCGTATCTTGTTTAATGAAAACTTCTTTAAGGGTCTAATTTGAGTTACCGAAGGCTAGTTCAAATAAAGAAAGCTGTATTTTCTCCCCACTGTTCCTTCAATTGCTTACACGCCGAGGTGGCGGGATAGTTAGCGAGTTCTACTTGTAAGTGGGTTTGTAAGGAGGTCGCGGATTTTACAGCTACTGCGTCGGACCCAATTAGATGAAGTCCGAATGCGTAAACGTCGGTGAGGTAACCTTTGAATGCACATAAAGAAGCCATTCCTGGTAGAAATCCCTGAGCCTTACACTACGATGTATCCCGTTTCGCATGTGCTGATTTCAGATGTTTTATTTGTAATTTATTTTGATGTTGCAATTTGTCATTTATAATTTCCGAACCGGTTCGCGAACCGGTTCAGCGCCCCGAACCGGTTCGCGGATCGAATTAATCGAACCGGAACTGAACCGGAACAAAATAAATTTACCTGAACCTGAACCGTAACCGAACCCGTATTTTTTTTCGGTTCGACACACTGATTGTGCCACCTGGGTAAGCGCTCCGGATTTTTTTATGTTAACCGTATCAAAATCGCTTTCCAGAAACCCAAGCTCAGACTTACCGCGTTAGCCGCTGTCAGATAGTACGCCTCGTAGGTGGTGCGAGCGCGCTTGTCGATGTTCTGTTGTGCCCATTGGTCCACTAGGATTGCTACTTCCAACTGGTAAACTTGACGAAAAGAAAGCCAGTTTTTAGCTAGACGTCGAATATGCAACCCTCCGTTTCTTTGAAACTAAGCACATCTATTTTCTCCGCTGCTCGCTCAAGCACCCGAGAAATCTTCAAAATCTAGCAGTCTTACCAGCTATAATGGTCTTTCTTTTTAGAAAGACCGTTGTCATGAGTGCGGGCTTGCACCTGACGTCATCGCCCCGTGCTGGTGGTAATTTGGGGACATTCCTACTGGTGGTAATTTGGAGACACCAGACGCCTACTGAGGCAGACTAACTTCCGGCTGTATAAACATGCACACAACAATTTTCTTTGTCTACTTTTTCTTGCCATAAAAAACAAATTTGCAGGCGGCCAGTACAAGCTTAAGAAGCAACGCGCTCAGCAGCAAGGCTACAACAATGGCTGCTACAATGACGTCAGTGCAAGCCATGTACACGGTGTTCCAAAGAAAATGTACGGGGCTTTTTTTAGCGCAAAATTAAACTATGTATCGCCGAAGGCTCATTCTCCTGCCAAAGGTAGTATCAGAGTTCCGAACCAGTTGCCAAAGTTTCAGCCCGAACCGATATCTTCTTCAAAACTTATACGGAAGTTTGTTAAAACTGCAATGAGAAAATGGTGCCCATTTTTGGCTTTTTCGGTTTCGGCGCCAGAGAGTATCGGAGAGCTCCGTCGGCCGCCATTTTCACATTGAAAATGTTAGAAAATCCCTTATAACTTTCGAGTAAGATAACGGCTCGGGCTGAAAGTTTGGCATCTGGTTTGGACCTTTAGCTCTATCTTTGAAGTGAGAATGAGCGTTCGGCGATGCCTAGTTTATTTTTACGGCGAAAAAACCCTGTAGGTGTTTTTGGAACACCCTGTATGTTCACTGACATCGTCCGAATCACAGGGCGGAACAAGTCCCAAGCACCTTATTATCGCCACGCAGCCAATGATCTAGTGGCATTAGCAGCCAATAAAAACGCCGAAGAACGAATTACGATGTAAGTAGTGTGAATACAATATGCCACACCGAGCGTTTCTCCAACTGTCAGTCTCTATAGAGAAACTCAACTTTCTGACGTCACGCCACCATGGTGGCGCTGCTGTCGGCACTGCGCATGCGCAGATGTGTCGTGTCTCGCGAATCTAGTTTCAACGCTTCGATCCCACTTTGAGTGGTCCGCAAAAATCGGGTTCTCTACGCATCGCGCTGGGAATTCCTAGAGAGGTGCCCGAAGGTGCATTCAGTAAGTGAGAGTAGTCTTATATTAAACCTTCGGAGTTAAAATAAAGAAAGTATGAACTGGTTCTTCCTATGGAGACATTGTTGCTAAGCTTTATTTCACGAAATCACCAAAATTTCGTTGTGGGCTATTGTGGAGTTCATTACGACTGAAATCTCTCTCGCTGTTGAAAGTGGAAGCAAATTCGCAAATGATTTTTGTTTTAGCGAAAACTGTTAAATTGTAGTTTTTGGCAGGAAATGCATCGCGGACGGTTTTTAGCATACGCTGCGTGGCTTTTGGCTCAACTATCGCGTCCTGTTCATAGACCTTTTGCTAATTTGCCTGAGCTCCAAGGCGCATACTGCGAGTGCAGTTTCACGCGCCGCACACGCTGGCGTCTGGAGTATAATAACTGTTCTAAAACGAAAGCCTAAAAAAAACTTTCATTCTGCACGCGCCTTCGTCGACGTTTTATTTCAGTGATTTAATTCGAATCTCCTACACGGCGAAGGCGAGCGCGTGCCGCGCGTAGATTTCCATTTCCGGCATTCTCCTCGATGCTCGGGTAATTTAGCGACAGGTCCATTCCTATACCCATGCCGCATTGTACGTATCAATATTACATACGAACATTCTCGCCGGTGGTGTTAACATATTCGAAATAATATTTCTCGCTACACCACCCGATCTCGAGTCGAGGCCATTCAAGGATGTATAACTGTACGCTCGTCATTCGGGCTTCATTCCCGGCAACAGCTTTACGAAACTCGCACTAAGCGAAAAATGCACTAAAAGGGAGCCAAAAATGTCCGTCACCATGGGCGTACCAACCGGGGGGGCAAGGGGGGCGCTGCCCCCCCCCCCCCCCCCCCCCCCCCCCCCCCCCCCCCAGTTCTCAGAGTGTGAAGAGTGTGGGGGCAAGGCATGGGTTTTGCCCCCCTGAAACAGCCGCCACTGGGCAGGGCAAACACTGGCCGGCGGTGCCCAAGGGATACCAAGGGGGGGTCTGGTTTGCCCCTCCACTCAAAAACAAGTTGGTACGCCACTGTCCGTCACAGAATAGACAGTTTTAGGGAACTGTCTTTGCACATCCGGTACGGTACGTTGTGCCCTCCGGTACGAATTGCGCTTATGAGAGTCTTCTGCGCATGCGCAGTCCGTACCGGGGGTATGCCCACCGTACCGCATCAAATGCGCAAAAACGGTTCCCTAAAACTCTTTTTATTAGCGCCGAACTTGGAGTTGCCAGCATTGTTACGGCCGATAGCATAATGCAATCCTAGAGGCGCAGTCCTAGAGGCGAATACGTCACACAGAAGGCAGACTCTGCCCAATGCGTGTTTCTTGCCTGTACTTCCACACTGGGCATGCAAACACTGCCTGCAGACACGTACCGAGCATACATATATGTGAACAAGCTTGCGGCGTGTAAGGAGATAGCATCGTGGCTGCAGCGAACGCCGCGTCCTTTGTATGCACATGGTGTTCGAGCAGTGTGGCTTTAGGGTCATGAAACCTCACCGAAATATTTTCAACGTACCTTTAGCCGAGGCACCTGACGGAACGGCATCTTTGTAGAACGGATCTGTATATTTACAAACAATTTAAGGTGTCAAACTTTCTTCTTTAGTTTTTTCTTTTCAGAACATTGCGTGGCTATCTTTAGCTCCCTCTATAGGGGGTATTCACTGGCCGCCATATTTGAGGTCACTGTTTAGAGCGCATGCTCAGAACGAGCTCGCATTAATAGGCTGCCAAAACTGGCAATCTTGATGGTGCGGAATGCACGTTGCAAAATAACCGTGGAAGCTCGCCATCTGCATGTGCTCAGCATTAGCGCACAGAGATATGGCCGCCAGTGAATACACCCTATAGACACTTCGAACAGTCGCCTTCAGCGGGCTTTCATCTTTTTTTTTTTTTTTTCTACTTGGCTGTGAGACAGGTTTTGAGCGCGCTCAGCCACACACCTCTTGTGCAGAGTCATAGCCTCCTCTAGACTCACAAAGCCTGGCAGTTCGACGACCGAGCCAAAGAGTGCCCGGTCGCAGATTTGGAGCGCGAGGATCTGGTAGCACAGAGCATTTCTCGGGGAACCTCGACGAGAATGCACAGCTTTTGCAGCGGCGAGGACCCGAAACTTGGATTCCAAACCCGACGAGAAAAGAAGCGGTAGCACGAGGAAGGCGAGGAGCACGACCGGACATTCCATCGCTCGGGAGAAGCGTGTTTCGGCGTCTCGCCGCAGCGGGGCGCCCGTCACGTGGGTCTCCTCTGATGCGTTGTCTGCCGCTCTACCTTTTTAATTTCGGCGGTCGCTTCTCGTGGCGATCTGCCAGGCTTTCTCAGTATAGAGGAGGCTATGGCAGAGTTTACGCCGCACGTGCGTCCGCTGCCGAACGGTTCGTTATTTGTGTGCCCGTGTGATAACCGCTGAAAATGATTTTATAAAACGCCGAAAGATTGGCACGTCATTTGTTTTTAACGCGCCTTATTTATAGTTGTTGGTGGTTTATCTGTTTTCCTTATATACTCTGTCAACCCCTAGAAGCAACCGCCAATTCGCTTTTACAAAAAATGGAAGAGAACCAACGAAGCCCGAATTTAAGCGGTCATTTGGTAATAAAATCCAAGCTTAACGCGGGAAGAAATCATCATTTGCGACTTTATTTTGTGTTTACCCGAAACGCGGTCCCCAATGCACGGTCCGCAAAATGGCGTCTGTTCTTTTATTTTTTTTTGTTTTTTTTTTGTTCGTGAACCACGGTTTTTCTTGTGTTTTCTTCTCTTATGAGTACCTGGAGGTTTCCCGATTATTTGGGTCATGTGCACGTTTCCTGGACGCTGGGGAATATGTGTTTTTGCCTGCTCTTTAACACAAGCCCCGATTAACGCCGAGCTTTTTGTACGACACCGAAAATAGACGCCAAAAAACATCAACAGTACCGGAAAGAATAAGCCCCCCCCCCCCCCCAAAAAAAAAAAAGAAAAACATTCCAAATTCCAAGCAAAACAGACCCTGAAAACAGGGAGCTTTGTAAATCAGGCGCATGTGAGAAGACAATAAAATCTGACACCGGGTGCTTCAGATAAAACCTTTAAATAATCTCTAAAAAATTAAATGATCAAATAAAGACACTCTTTCAGGGAACAAACTGCGAGCCCCGGCGGACGTCAGGATTTCAGAATACATACTAATTTCTTAAATAAATAACTAAAAAGTTGTAACTAAGTTTTTAATTGGAGAATATAAACAGATCCTTCCAATTAGAATTCCGCAGAGCATGTCAAAAACTGCTAAATCAACTAATTTTAGAAACGTATAAGTAGAGTTCTGGGCTTTCGGATAAATCCGAAAAAATCCGAAAAACATTCGCCGGTAAATTTTTTGTCAATTCAGATTTATCAGAAAAACTCCGAATTTCGAGGTCACAGCGACAAAATAAACAGCAAAAAAGACGGAGTTTTAAAGCGAAACTTTATAAGAGCACAAGGTCAGTGGTTTTGAGGAGATTCCACTTCAGTTCCCATTGGAATTTAGAACTACTGACAAAAAGGGGGTTTGCTTTTTAGCACGTCGAGGTTCCCTCGGGACAACGGGTCGTACCCGGACTTTATTTATTTTGCTTTCGAATTTTTTTTTTTAAATTTTACCCATTAAAATAAATTTTGAATTTCAAAGAGTTGGGAATTTCACAACAATAAACGCCCATAAACCCCGAATCCCCAGCGAAACATAAACTTCTAAAACACATAATCCCACGTATAAGTTAAGTGCAACATTTTACGGCGTTCCTAAAAAAGGCTCAATTTGGTCGCGTTCCTAGATTTCACATCCTTTCGGAGAGCATTTTTGCTCCATCTTTTTATGTTTATTAACATCCGCTTTTGGAAAAGCTTTATACTCTTGTAGCCTTGAAATAGGAATAACATAAGATTTTGACGACTAAGGTTCCTTAAAAATATCATCCCTGTCTTTTTTTTTTTTTTCGAAACGAGATTATCAACCTTTTCCACAGTAGTTGCGTTTTTCCGTCAGTAAAATATTGGGTTTTTGGACACGAACTTGTGTTGCGAATTGTGTTGGGAAAATAAGCAGGAAAATGGTAAGTAAGCAGTTTCATCTGCAGTTAGAACACCGGAGAATACATAAGATTTTTGGTCATTTGTTAAACAAATATCAATTAGTGATTCCGTGCGCTGAGTTATGCGTGTGGGAACACTGATTATATTTTCACCTCCGCCTGCTTGAAAGATTATAAAGGATTCTGCACTCAAAGGTTAATTAGTAAACAAATCAATGTTCATGTCTCCAACTAAAACTATTTTCAGATTTATTGGCATAGCATATTCAAGTAAATCTTTAAGACAATTAAGAACATATATTTAAAACAACTGGCGGCGGACGGTAAACCACAGCCATTACACATCCTCCGCAATTTACAACTAAAGACTCAAGATAATTATTTATAAAATTTAAATTATGTAGTACATTGCATTTTAGATTCTTTGAAAGCCCATCAGATCTACCATTTTCATTAGTATTCTGCCCTTTTTGAATATGCCAAAGCTCTTATGCCCTTGATTTGCTTAATAAATTTGCCAATAATCATTTTGTAGTGCCATGATTAACAACATATGTTTATAGTAAAAATAACTATAGGTAATCATCACCCCTAAATTTGTTTTCTCTATACTTTGTTCCAACTAGACTATATTATGGAAAATTAATCGATTTCAATACAATTACAATCACTTCTGGTTACAAGGTATTCGGCTAGATTACTTATATACTCTATTACTTTAGACGAAAAGGAATTGGTCATTACTTAATAAGTAATCCGTACTTTTCTCATTACTTTAGATTTACAAAATGGCAGAGTTTTCTGCCGTCTGAAACGGGTCCTTTGTTCTGTTCATTATTGGATTAGAATCCCCGATTTACGAACTAGCTATCTTCTTAATCCGCCAGCTTTTAGTAAAGCGTGTTCCAAACAAAATGTTAACAGGCCAAAATGGCCTGTAAAAATTTGCGATTTGACGTATCAAGGTGAAACTTCTCCCAAAGACGTATTTTACTGCTCAATTAGCATTAAAAATTCAATTCTCTACTTCAAGTGAAAGAAAATATATAATTCGTAAACTCAATTTTCCATTGCCGGAGCGGCGGTTGAAGTCACGG
>JABSTQ010001731.1:0-17300 GCA_013358835.2 Ixodes persulcatus | reverse complement strand
ATTCCACCACGAAATAAGATTTGTACCGCAATAAACGGTGCACTGGGAATTATTTATTGAGGCGTTTGTGATAACTGTTTTTTTTTAATTATATTTGCCTTTGATTTATTGATAATAAACATATTCTGTAATTATGATATCAAGAAGGGCAGAGTTATTATGTTCAAAAATTAGTGATTGGTCGTTGGAATATTCTTATTGACCGCAACCTCAGTAACTGCGAAGCCATAGCAAGACGCCAAAGAATCGTCACACCAGCGTTTTACAAACTCTCGGCGACTATAGGAACTTGACGTTCATCCTCAAAGAACATTAAATAAGACAACGCAAAGAAACATTGTATGTTTAGGTTCCGAAAAGGCGACCAACTTCACCAAGTGTGCGCGCGACTTTTTTGTGTTTTATCATCCTTGTTCTTGTTCCGCCAGCCTTGAGCCTGTAGGACAAGCGTTAAATTTTGCGCAGCACCCTCTTTCCCACGCGCTCCAAGTCTTTCTAGGATGGGTGATGTAGTTGTATTCAACGATGTTCAGAAAGTTTCTAACAGAAACTATATGTTTATTTTACTAAACAAAATAATACTTGTGAAAACTAATTATGAACATATTTATTCCAAACGTTATACACATCAACAACTTGGCCTCTTGGCAGTAACTGATACGCGTTCATCGTGTTTTTTTTTTTTTTTTTTTTTTTTTTTGCAAAGCTTAGTTTAGGCAGGAAAAGTTGGGCCAATGCTCGGTAAAACACTTGTTATACTCATGATTTGCATATGTTCAATTCACGAAGTGTCCTTGTTGGCGCGTTTGATTATTGTGCCGCCGACTATTTTAATTTTAAATTATTTTTGTAGCGGTACAAGTCCCCCTACCGTTGCTTTAAGGGAGTACGCGTGCTCTTTCAGCCTGTCGTTCAAACACCTTCCCGTCTGACCGACACAGGATCTTCCACAAGATAGGGGTATTCGGTAGACGACACCCGTTGTACATGTCACAAACGATGTTTGGTGCTTCTTTGTGCACTTAGCTTGCGCAACGGTAGGGGGACTTCTACCGCTACATTGCAGAGACTGTTCTTGTCTCCCCTCTTTTGGTGACGTAACTGTTGCGGGCAGACACCGGGAAAAAATGACTCGGAGATAATTGAAGCGTTCATTGTCTCTTCGATGGCAGACAGATGTATCAGTGAGCCATCGGTGGCGTTATCTGAAAGGGAGGTACTGTATCTGCATTCGAACATGAGTGTGCAGTTTTGAGGCGATGTATCTGCACATCTGGGGCCCTAATCTGGACACTTGGCGAAAAAGACGGCGAGAAATCCTGCGGCTCTGATTGGCCGGCGCCAAGGTCAAGTGCGGCGTTGGCCAATCACGACCGCTAGATTTCTCGCCGACTTTTTCTCCAAGTGTCCAGATTAGGGCCCCTGGTCGCCTGGTGGGCGTGTGTTTTTAATCTGTATGTGTGTAATCTGTTTAACAAGTTTCTTTGGTTCGCTTTTCTTTCAATAAACTTCAGTTGCGAGTAAGGCGTTGTCCTGTCGTATTCCTTACCCGTTCTTCGTCCCTGTTTATCTGAGGCTGTTTTTCATCGCGTTTAATATTTTGCTACAGTCACGTATATTTTTAATAAAGCCGAAAAACGCAACTGCTCGAAACCAAAACCTCCGCACGTAGGTCGGATAAATATAGAGGATGAGAGAGAGCCGGAAGTCACGTGGCTACACCCAAACGCGCGCTTTTTCTTTTTTTCTTTCCGCGCGCAGCAGACGAATTGCGTTGCGGGAACCGATCGCCGTGCGCTTCCTTTTGCAGTTATGTTTGTTTCGCTGGCTGTTCTGCACTTCTGAGTTGTTTTGTACATTGAAGAGTTGCAAACGACTAGTGAGTGGCCGTGGTGAATGCCTGCTCCAAAAAGAATGCCCCGAAGATGTTGCATGAAGAGCTGCCTCGCATGTGCTCCATCCGAAAGTGGCATTGTGAGGCAGAGTCTGCACAGGATTCTGAAAGATCAACGGGATCGGGACCAATGGCTGGCCGCAATTCGTGTAGAACAGTTACGGGCACCTCGGAAAGCGGACGCTACCCGATTCATGTGCTCCTTGCATTATGCGGAAAGTGACCACATTGAGGTCGCAGGTGTCAAAAAGGCAATCCCATACCATTTAGTTCAGCGACGTATCTTTACAACATTTGTTGGGTTTTTTTTTCAGTGATAATTTCAGTGATAAATAATATATGTAAATATCACAAAATACTTGACAAAAAAATGTACGCCTACACTAGGGATCGAACTTCGAGCCGCTGCGTGTGAAGTTTAAATCTTTCCACTGAGCTACTGGGGGAACTCGTCATGGTAATGCAGCCGGTCTACTGTAGGTCAGAAGGTTTGCTGCCGGTCTCCTTCCAGCAAAGGCACTCCCGGCTCGAAGTCGGGTAGCACCACGCATTGGCCACATTCGCACCTAGTAAAGAAATCGTACGCGTGCATATTCATCTCGAAGTACGAACTTCGTGCTTGACGTTTGCACGAGCGATGTCTTCAGCCACGAGAAGGGGCAACGGCTCGGCGACGTCTTCGTGCGAATCGGCTTGGTGGTCGGGCGTGTCCTACTGGATGAATACCAATTCTTTTGGTTGGTCCAAAAGTTATCGTTCGAAGGAAGACAGACTCGCCGGTACCGCGAACGACAGTTCTGAAGTCCCACGTCCGTCGTCCTCTGCCATCGCCGTCCAGCCCGCGAGTCCCACGATACGCGATACGGCGCCATGTTGAGAATTACGCAGTGAACGCG
The DNA here is from genome assembly GCA_013358835.2 of Ixodes persulcatus. Classification (NCBI taxonomy): domain Eukaryota; kingdom Metazoa; phylum Arthropoda; class Arachnida; order Ixodida; family Ixodidae; genus Ixodes; species Ixodes persulcatus. Next base: position 14,510 of record JABSTQ010001731.1, on the reverse strand, counting down.
CAGAATGCTTCCGATCCTCTGTACAACTTTTTTTTTTTTTTTAAATCAGCGTATTTGCAGCTTTTTGGGAGCCACAAAAATGTGTTTCGTATTTCTTTTTCTATTTTTAATATTGAGTGTGTGCTTTCAATGACCCACCACTTTGATTAAATTTGGTGGTTGTGTCTAAACCTCAGAAAACGGCCCGTGACCACGGAGAAGAGCGTGAGCGTGACTCAAACCGGCCAGTTCTCGATCGGCGGTTTTCGGGCGGAAAGAAACCGAATTTCGAGCCGCGAATTTTGTTCTGGGTAGTTGAGCTCTCATATGTCACGTACAACTAAAAACCTCGGCGAGCATAAATACCCTGTCAGTGTCCCTTTAACTTGTAGTCCGACAAAATTAATTTACCGATTTTCTTGCGCATTCCTGTGAAAGTTAATTGTATATCCCGTCGAGCGTGAGGGACATATTTAAGGAAATTTTTACCCCACTTAAACTCCTTGTTCCATAATTTTACTTCGCAGGATGATAGGGCAGACTTATCATAAAGTGCAGTCTTGGGTTCATAGGTTTTCCTGTACGTTATGTGTTCTTCAGTGAGAAATACATATTTTGTTTTTGCTGAGCGTTGCTACAAATTTATAATGTTCTCCCTTGATTCGCAGGAGGATGCTTTTGACGTCCTGTCTTTTGGAATGTTAGATTCGCTCTGAATCGCAACGGAGCATGAATAACCTTGAAACATTTGTTTGTTTGTTTTATTCAGAGCAAGTTGAAACGCAGATTTGATCTGCATTACGGGCCCCTGTTGCCCGTTTGCATTGCTCAGTAGGCAACAGCAAAACAACGGTCAAGAAAAGATAACACATAATGCAAGAAAAAATCAGTAAATATACAGTCCGCATTAAAAACGCAACAACATACATGTAAAATACTCACTTAAAGCAATTGTACGGGACTATAGAAAAAATACAGAATGGGGTATATGTATCTGTAATCAAGACGTAGTAACGACTTATTTTATTTTGTTCTGATGGAGCTGGGACGAAAGGAACCAGCACAGACAGCGTTTGGATTCGAACTGATCTTTTAATCTCGCGCGCTCCAGAGGCATCTCCACCTCGTCGTCGTCGTCTGTGCGACATGAGCAGGCTGTGAGTGTCGCAACAAGGCTCCCCCCCGTACAGCCGGAGGCCCCGGGAGGGCCCATGTGATGTGCTTTGGGCTGGTTGTGCGCAGCGAAGGTGGAGACGGGGCGGCAGCGATTGCAGCAGCAGCCGTAGAAGAGATGCTGGCTAGATATGACGGCTTGACGCGGTCGGCTGTGACCACGTCATGACGGCCGTTGATGTCGAGTGTAAATGTCTTGGCTTTTCGATCAAGCAATCGGAACGGTCCGTCGTAGGCCGGTACCAGAGGTCGACGGACCTGGTCGCGTCGCAAGAAAACGTGCGAGCACGACTCGAGGTCTTGGCTAACGAAGACGTGTCGATGGCTCCGTTGAGCTGGTAAAACGGGACGGAGAAGACGAAAGGTTTGTCGAAGGTCGTCAACGTAGCCACTGGGGTCTTCTCTTGACTCAGATGAGGGTGGAGAGAAGAACTTGCCAGGTAGGCGCAGTGGCGTGCCGTAGACCAACTCGGCTGCAGAACACCCAAGATCTGCCTTGAGCGCCGAGCGAAGGCCCAGCAGAACGAAAGGAAGGTGGTGGGCCCAACGTTCTCGCGACTCGTATGTGGCAAGAACTGCCTTCAACTGGCGGTGCAGCCGTTTCACCATGCCGTTGGCCGACGGATGATAAGAGGTAGTGTGGATGTGTCTGATGCCCAGGACGGTGGTGAAGGCGGCAAACAGGGCGGACTGAAATTGCCGTCCCCTGTCAGTAGTGACCACAGCAGGGCAGCCGAAACGGAACACCCAGCCGTCGACGAAGGCTGCAGCGACTGTTTTTGCTGTGATGTCAGGGACAGGGAATGTCTCGGGCCATCTCGTGAATCTGTCCACGCACGTCAGCAAATAGCGGGCTCCCTGTGATGATGGAAAGGGTGCCACTAAGTCGATGTGGATGTGGGCAAACCTGGAGTCCGGCGGACGAAAGGGTGAGAGGGGGGTGATTGTGTGTCATGTGATTTTGACGCGTTGGCATTGAACGCACGTTTGTGCCCAGCGACGTACTTCCGCGTTCATATTCGTCCAGAAGAAGCGAGCAGTTATAAGTTTCTGCGAAGCGCGGATTCCGGGGTGGCTCTTGTTGTGTAGATGGTGAAAAAGAGCGAGACGAAACGCTGGTGGTATGAACGGGCACACAGCAGTTGATGTTTCGCAGGTTACCGTTACCGGGGAAAAGGGGAGGGGAACGTCTGCAAACTTCAGCGATCCGGGAGAGGCGCGCAAGCGCTGGAGCTCAGGATCGTTTCCTTGAGCTGTTGCCAGCTCTTCCCAGTCTAGTGGATGTGCCGAAGAAAGAGCACCGACGCGGGAGAGTGCGTCAGCAGCAGTGTTTTCATGGCGGCTGACATGGCGGAGATCGCCGGTGAACTCTGATATGAAGCACAGGTGCCGAATCTCACGCGCTGTGTGGTCGCTGTGGTTTCGTTGGAATGCGAACGTTAAGGGCTTGTGGTCTGTAAAAACGTGGAAGTTCCGGCCCTCGAGGAAGTGGCGAAAGTGCTTGATTGACAAGTACACTGCCAGAAGTTCGCGTGCTATATTTTTGTTCTGGGTTCTTCAGTTTACGCGAGAAAAATCCGAGAGGCTGCCAGCCTTTAACGTTCTGTTGAAGGACCGCACCGACAGCTACGCATGACGCGTCGGTGACGAGTCGTAGTTCTGCGTCTGGAACGGGGTGAATAAGCATTGCAGCGTCAGCGAGCGCCTTTTTCGCTGAAGAGAAAGCAGAGGCTGCATCTTCGTTCCACTCAAGCGGCGCAGAGGGCTCTTTCTTGGTAGCGAGCAGGTCGGTCAACGGCTTGATCATTTGAGCGCAACTCGGTAGGAAGCGACGATGGAAATTTAGGAGGCCAAGGAATTCACGCAGTTTCTTGAGAGATGTTGGCTGCGGAAAGTCTCGAATGGCCGTAACTTTTGCATCTAGGGGCTTGATTCCTTGCGGTGTCACTAGATGCCCCAGGAATTCGATGGTCGTCACGCAGAAGGTGCATTTGTTTGGGTTGATGACTAACCCGTAGTCATCGAGCCGGGTGAAAAGAGCGCGCAGATGTTCTTCGTGTTCGGACTGTGACGTGCTGGCGACCAAAATATCGTCGAGGTAAGCAAAGACGAAGTCTAGACCTCGAGTGACCTCGTTGATGGTACGTTGTAATGTCTGTGCGGCATTTCGCAAACCGAACGGCATCTTCACATACTCAAAGAGGCCAAATGGTGTGGTGATGGCGGTCTTTGGAATGTCGGCAGGCTCAACCGGAATCTGGTGGTATGCCTTCACCAAGTCAATCTTGGAGAATATCTGGCAACCAGCCAGATTCGTTGTGAAGTCCTGTATATGGGGTAGCGGGTAGCGGTCAGGCTGGGTGTTGGCATTGGGGGCGCGGTAATCGCCACATGGTCTCCAGTCGCCTGGGTCTCTCTTGGGGACCATGTGCAGTGGGGAGGCCCAGTTGCTCGATGATGGACGAACAATGTCAAGTTCAAGCATATGCTCAAGCTCACGACGAGCAATGGCCAGGCGTTCTCCAGACAGGCGTCGAGGACGAGCGAAAGCAGGGGGGCCAGTGGTGACAATGTGGTGAGTGATTGTATGCTTCACCGGCGACTCCCTGGTGCGTGGCCTCGTGATCTTCGGGAAATTCGCGAGGATTTTCTCATAGGCCGATGCTGGTGAAAATGCTCGAAGTCTTGTTGCCATGGTCGTGGAGAGCACGCCGTTCACGGAGAGACGTGTCGTCTGGTCGATGAGGCGTCGTGAATAGATGTCGACGGCCAGCTTGTAGAAACTGAGGAAGTCCGCTCCCAGGATGGCCTGCTTAATGTCGGCAACGATGAAGAGCCATCGGAATGTGCGGCGCAGTCTAAGGTTTATCGTGAGGGACCGCTGACCATAGGTTGCGATGGGCGAGTTGTTGATCGCCTGGAGCGGAGAGGTCTTTTGTTTGCGTTGTCGGTCTAAAAGAGAGTCCGGTAGAACGCTGACCTCGACTCCCGTGTCGACCAGCAAGCGATGGCCAGCTACCCTGTCTACGACGTAAAAGAGACGGCTTTCCTGTCGACCGGTATCACTTGCCGCCGTCAGTGCACGGTCTTCATAGTTTCCCGCCGAAGAGCAGGGTTGGCTGCACTTGCGGGCAGCGTTGCCGAAGGTACGGTGGTACCAACACATGCCCGAGCTCGAGTCAACTTGACTCATGTTGAAAAAGGTGGAGCGCTCTACTGAGGTTGAGTGGGAGCGCAGGCTTCGGCGGGAGTGTGACCGTTGTTGACGACGTCGTGACAAGGGTGCGAGGGTGGCAAGCTGACGACTCATGGTCTCGACATGGTCCTCAAGACGAGACAGACTGGAATCTTCCGAAGTTGTTACGGGTGCTCGGTTAGAAACAGCCCTTATGCCAGGGGTTCGCGAGTAGTCGGCGACACGGTCGGCAAGCTCAGTGAGCCTGTCTAGCGACATGTCTTCCGCAGCCGCTAGAACCGGGAGCATTGTCGATGGAAGTCGTTGCAAAAACAACTCACGCAGGAGGTTGTTGTTGTGGTCCGGGTTCTGGGCTACCAGTTGCTGACGCATGCGATGGAGAAGCTGGGATGGGCGTCTGTCACCGAGCTCCTCGGTGTTGAGGAGTTGCTGAAGTCTGCTGCGCTCCGATTCGGTCTTGCGGTCAAGGATGGCGGCCTTCAGTTGGTCGAAGGGGTTGACCGGATCCGGAGCGGCGAGAATGTCGGCTAGCTCCTCGGCGACGTCAGCTGGTAAGGAGGACACGGTGTGTAGGTATCGCGTTTCCTGACTGGTGATGTGCCGGAGACGGAACTGGGCCTCGACTTGCATCAGCCACACGGTCGGATTTTTCGGCCAAAATGGTGTTAGCCGAAAATTCTGGACAGCTGCCAAGGTTGACTGGAGGGGGTCGCCGTCAGGAGCGTTGGACGCGCCGGAATGAGCCATGGAGCAGCAGACCTTGAAGGAGCGAGTACGATTCCGGGTCACCAAATCTGTTAAATCTGGGACGAAAGGAACCAACTCGGACAGAGTTTGGATTCGAACTGATCTTTTAATCTCGCGCGCTGCATAGGCATCTCCACCTCGTCGTCGTCGTCTGTGCGACATGATAAGGCCGTGAGTGTCGCTACAGTTCCATGGGGCATAATAAAATGAACTTTTTAATTCGTGTTTTCAAGCTGTGTCTTAAGTCAGAGTTCCGCATAATTTCTACAATAGCTAAATGCTGTGTTAGTAAATCAAGTATTTGTATACAAATTATTATTATTATCGGTATTAATATATATCAAATCACGTATGAAAGCCCGCCCCCGAGAGATCACCCATTTCGTTTTTTGGGCTGAATATCCATAACAAACATATTCCAACACAACACAACGCCTTTCTTCCAATTCCTGCCGGATATCGATCAGGCGATTTCCGGCGGAAATCGCATCATCCGCGAGATCTGCGGTACCGATGATTGCAATAAGCGTGTTGTTTTTTTTTCTAAATCATAACAAAGAATTTAAAACAAACACAGAATTTAAATCAAAATTATTTGTTTGCATTCCACCACTTGTTCGCTATCTAAACCGCTTTTTGGTTTGTTGTACTGGCTGCTGCGGTAAAATAGTTTTTACAGCAAAGCTGTGTATGGCTAGGGTTCCATGGATTTTTCGTGTGCGTCAAGAAAAACTCAAAGGGCTCGCACCGCCCTCTCTTTGTCGTCGTTCCAAGCGCTTGCGAACCTAGTTTCCTTTTCTTCCGCCGGGTGGCGGTCCCGTCACGCGTGTCTAGTTTCCGCCGGCTCCTCGTGGCGGCGATAGTTTTCGACATGTGTGTGCGTATACTTTCGTCACGATGACCACCGATCATGACAGTGAATGTGTTCGTACCTTTGTTCGAAATTGTGTGTCACGTCTGTGTCATGTGCTAAACAGCATCGCTGGTCATCCACCTTCACAGAGTGGAATGGCTCATGATATTTTTTGCTATTTATATCTGTCGATTTTTGTATAATATAAACAATGGCTTATCGAAGCCAGATAATTTGCTAATCCTTTTGTAAGAGATTACCTTGCGTTAATTTATCATGCTAATATTTTGCATAATGGAATATATCAGCAACGCAATTTTGACAGACGTACCAAAGCCCGTGTGAAGCTTTTCAATGCAGATATTTTGCTAGTGTCGATACTAGTTCTCTCTTTCAAAGGCACGACGGCGGTATTTCGAAAGAGGTTCTGTAGTAGTTACTATTGAGCGACTATATTCATATGACACTGCGTGATCTCAAACTTCTTACCTTGGCTGTCGCTTACGCTAATACTAATTTATGAAAAATGCTCAAACGAGCGTTTTTGTTTCCGAAAGCCGCTAGCCTGGCGGCAGCCGATGGTATTATGTGGTCACGTGACGGCGTGCCCATGGGGGGAGGCGGGGGGGGGGGGGGGGGGGGGAGTACGGTAGACTCCGAGCTCGGGGGGATATCGCATCAGATAACGTTAAACAAGCCATCAAAAATACTCAATGTTCAGAACGGTTTTATTTTATCTTTATTATTTTTTGTTGTGTCTGGAAATGTGTTGTGTAATGCAATGTGCAGAATAAAAATACAAGACAAAAAAACAAACATGCGGTGCATGTTATTTCTTTTAAGCAATTGATCTGAGAACCTACTGCGCTCCCCCCGCGCTGTGAGATGGGCCCGCCGCACGCGTGACCAATTGGTACCACCGGCTTCCGCCAGGCCAGCGTGCCGCAGAAAAAGACGCGCGATCGAGCGTTCCAGTTAAGTTTGATTGCGACTGTACTTCTACTCGTCGTCAAAGAGGCGTACGCACTTATACAATCATTGCTGCTGGTAGGCAAAACAAACAAAAACACCAAAAGTTTTGGCATACATAAGTTCTTCCACGGAAGTTTCTCCGTAGAAGAACCTTATGTATACGAAAAACAAACGAAAACAAAATCGTTCGACGATGCAAAATAGAACATCTTTGGTGTCAGTCTAGGGAGCAAATTGCGCGGAATTGAATAAGATACCGTCCTTTAGAACATTCTGTCTTCCGGACCGCATGACGTGGGGGCGTTCTCCTTAGCCAATTATATCACCTTGTTCTGTTTTCGCAGGGTGGGCTATAGATTGCCCTTATTTCTGGGAAATATTGTGATACTTGCTTCCTGCTTGTGTAAGTATTCAAGACGTTCGCTCGTAGACCTCTTTAGCGCATTTCCCGCGCTTTCCAACTGGACGTCCAGACCATTCCCTTTGTCCCCTTCATTCTCTCTCAGTATTTGCCCTCGGAGAGACATTTCCGGTGTTGTTCCTCGCCAGAGCCATTCAAGGAGTGGGCTCTTCCTGCATCACAGTTGCCGGTGAGTTGTCAGCGATCTCTGTCTGATTGGATACCCTTTTATTTTATTTAGGCCAGTGGTTTGCCCAAGCACGAGCGGAAAGAATACACGCAAAAGAAGGCACTTTCAAACCCTTGAAAACATTTGTTTGCTCCTGTAAGAACCAGATTCGGTGGAAATTAGTAAAACCCTCCGTTGTATGCAGAGGGAAAAGTTTGTCGCAAAATGTTGGTACGTAGACGAGACTGATATAATAATGAGGAGGTCCTAGGTTAGGCTGATGCCTCCGTTAGAATAAAGGTCCGTTCACACTCTTGCAACCGAGTACGACCGAAAGAGACCAGACCGGTTTTTAAGCCTCTTGCGACCTCTTAGGACCGGATGCGCTGCAGCGGAGCTGGTCCTAAGACGTCGCAAGGGGCTTAAAAACCGGTCTGGTCTCTCTCGGTCGTACTCGGTTGCAAGAGTGTGAACGGACCTTAACACCAATGCCACCTTAATTATTTATTTTTTATAGCGAACAAATTTAACATTAGTAATCATGCTCGGAGCTAGAAAAGAAAATTAGTCTTTTTTAGTTTGCAGATAGAACAAAATTTATTGAATGCAGTCGAGAAAAAAAAAATACTCTACGTCCTGTACACATGGTTTGGTATATTAATGCAGAAAGGCATTAACTTGAACTGGTCGGTAAAAAAAAAATATAAAAATTCAGAACAGCTCTTAAATAGCAGGACACAAGGGACGAAATAAAAAAAAATGTGTGTTTGTGCCCTATTTCTTGAGTCTCTTTAGTCTGTCTTAGCAATGTTTTGCCATTTGAGATATAAGATTTCGTCGTTTCCTTTGATAAATTGAAGTAGACCTTCTTGACCATGAGTTTAATGAAAAATGATCGAGGAACGCGAAACAAATAGTTATAATTGATTGTACCGTTATCTTCAACAAAAAATAATCAAAATGAGGTGTTAAATAAAATCAGAAAAAAGAATAATTATGTAGTGGACAGCTTGGCAGGGAATTTTACGCTTTCTTCTTGAAGAATACTCCTAAACAACCGGAACGTTCGTCTGGTACGTGGCACGTGCTACAATTTTCAATTGGATTAACTCTGTGCATTTCCTTCCACGGTTCCTGTAGAGTTTGTGCAGACGCGGCGACAAATCAGAAGTCTACGGTACCATATGAAACGTTCAAAATAAATACGTGATTTAGCATGTTTTTGCATTTCATTTTGAAGGGCTCGGTGCTGTGGCGAGTCTTTATCCAGACGACAGTCGTCGCAGCAAAGTGATGGGCTTCACGCTGGGCGGTGCTGCCTTGGGCGTCCTCGGTCAGTCTTTGACTTCATACTCAGCGCACTCTTGGTGATAGATACAGTGTACATATTCGCCATTTCTAGCGTGAGCTGAAACGTGGTGGCGCCAGTGTGCAAATAGCCTCCAGTCACTTCCGCTTCTGAACTAGAAGGCGGGTTTCGCAATATTTGGGAAATCAAATAAACACGCTGTCTTCTGAAGATGGCCACTTATAGTACTGTTTGACTTCAATAACTCATGATAAAAGAATGATGAGTAGAAGATTAGGAAATATACGTGCAGCGGAAGTGTGCCGGAGTTACTCAATAGATGGCGCCACCGAGTTTGTTGCCAAACAAAAGAAAGGGCGAAGTGCCAGTTGTGTCTGTTTGTTACAGCCGGTTACCCCTACGGCGGAGTCCTGTACGACTTCGTGGGAAAGACGACTCCTTTCGTCGTTTTGGCCTCATTTAGCATCGTTCTTAGCGGTGCGTATGGCCATCAATTTTTAATAAAAGGAAATCAGATATCGGCGCCAGCTCTCCGGATTTGCCACGGGCTAGTTGAATTTCTCCTAAAGTTTAATCATACGTGCGGAGCTGTAGCTGCTTGAATATTGTAAACCTTCATTCGTACTAAAAATAAAAAAAAAGATAAGCTCGCTCGTCTTCTGTGCAGCACAGCACGTAGGAAGCCAATCGCTGCAATTTACACAAGTGGTATGCTTGCGACCAAAAGCGTCGCCGTGCTCGGCTTTCCACGATTGGCGAAACATCGAGAGAAATAGAAGTAATGTCAGACTGTCCGTTTTGATGGTGTTGGTTTAAAAATGAAATGATTTCAAGCTTCTATTGTGCGGCTTTCGCATAAGCCATCGAACTTTTTGTTCGTAACAATAATAAGTAGCCAGAATCACAACTCGTGACATCACGGCGAGACAAGTCAAGGTCGTGACGTCACGGATAGGAACCATAATAGGGCGCTACCAAAACACATCGGCGGTAATACTCCGTTTCATACGTAGTGTACAACGCTGTCAAAGCCACTAGCACGAGCACGTGACTTCATTGAGAACGCGTGCGAACAAATCGGCGCTTAAAGTCGCGCGCTCGCGCCAGTAGCTTCGACAGACAAAAACAAAGTATAGGCGACGATTGATAAAAAAAGTATCGGGAACGTATGTTTCGGGTGTCGCTTTTGCACGCTGACTCCAAGGTATGTCTTCCGTCTCAAACTTTGTTTTTCTGTCAAACATTTCGTCTGCCTCGTTAAGGTCGAGCTCAAATAGCCGGGTCTCGGGGATTGTCATCTATCTATTCGGTCGAGAAGAGGACGTGTCAGCATTTTTAGACTGCATCGATGATAGATTCATCCATATGGCCCAGGGTACAAGTAAACTGAAGTGATCGACGACCGTCAGAAACGCGGGAGCGTTTTCGTAACCAACGTATATTCACACACACACACAAAAAAAAAAAGTTTTGTTGGCAGGGGAGTTTGACCGCCGACATCTCTTTGCTCGTGTGAGAAAACGTGTGCAAATGCAAGCCTGCTAATATTGTAGACTGACGTGCTGTTTACAGAAAAAGAAGTCAGCATTTGCTCACAGCAGGTGTGGGCACTGCGCGTGCGCAGAAACCAGATTTGCGTGAGGAGTCTTAGCACGCGCCGTGGTGCCGACGGTAGCGCCACCGCAGCTGCGTGACGTCAGAGCCGGATATTGGTGAAAAACCAAGCTACACGTTGTGTGCCCGCAAACACTGACCCGCCATACGAGCACAAGTACGAGACTCAGTTTGATCTGTGATCTGTGGGTATGGTGGCTTGACTGGCTATTGCAGTGATGCGTATAATCCATTACTCTACCTAATGATGAGTTTGGACGGCAGCGCTCACATCTCGCGACGGTATTTTTGGAGGTCGAGACTGCGGAAGTTAGTCGGGTGTGTGTGGAGATAAGAAACGCAGCCAGTGCAGAACGATCTGGCGGCCGGCTCTTTCATGCTGTAGTGACGCGAGACGGCACGTGATGATCACGCCGAATCAGGCAGGGCTGGGGATTAAACCGTTTGGAGTGCTATATCCAAATGTATGGCGCGGGATTTTCTTTCATTATCGTATTTTGTGAATTCACGTGCTGATGCTCGCACGTCAGCTATTTGTCAGTTGAAAGCAGCTTGCCCTATGCTTATTATTACATTATTGTGGAACATCGTCAAAAAAAAAAAAACGCTATTTGTACATTACATAAATAAACGTGCAGCAGTAGACATGCGTGGTGATCAATGTTTATGTCTGCAGTGCTGTGCGCCCTGCTTGCCCTGCCCACCCACGAGGAAACGGTGAGTGACAGTGCTGCTAAGTTGCCCGCAATTTTCGTCTTTTTCTTTTTATTCTGTCATACAGATACGGGAGAGTGGGGAAACGCTAGTATAGTAAGCTTTTTTCACAATTTTACATATTGTTTTCTAAAGTAGCAAGTTTATTGGTCGACAAATGGTACCAGTAATTTACGGCTAGAGTAATCCCCCAGTATTAAATTGCTAGAGCATTTCAGTGTCCGAAAGTGCACCAAACAACGGGTACGTCCGGCCAGGATGTAATACAATAAACTTATTTTTTGCGTGGCATGGGTTGGCGCATCTTCCGCGCTCTAGCTGCGTCCCTTTTTTTTTGCGTTTAAAACATGCCACAGATAGTAACTACTTCATAAAGTAGAGCATGCGATCTCGTCATTGAGCAGTAGCAATCCTGCCCTTGCCCTTGACGAGAAACAAAAAAAAAAACATGAGTTAATTGTCCAGTTGTTGAACACTCTCTTACAGCCTAGACAGATGCGTACAGTGGGGCGAAACGGCTCAATGCTATTAGTATCTGGTGCATAGGTAAAAACGAGGGTAATCCAAGTCAGCCTACCCTGTATCGACCAGCTCGTGCAGAAAACTGTTAAGTGAATTGACCTGAGTTACGCTACAAGGTAGTGTATTACAATCATCGATAGCTGGATAAAATGAATCATGTTAAAAGCGGTCTAGGTGATTATAATAGACATGTGCCCTCAAATGACATGCGAGCGCAAAGTTTGCCTTCAAAATTTCGTAAATTTGCCTTAAAGTGTCACAATCTCGATCGATACCCACTTTTGCAATACACACGCAATCTCATCTATTTCTAAAGGAACTGACTTGTCCATTCTCGCAGGTGTTTTTCTTTTTCGATGAGGGGAAGCCAACTATGCAGGAGAGGCGCCGATCTTTAGCGTGAAACACGAGAAGCATGAGTAGTCAATATTCCCCACAGGGCGGCATTACGCCGTTCCGTAATATACTTCCATTGGCAGGCTTCATAAATCTGAGCCATATAGTTTAAAACACACACACACACAAACACACACATAGACGCGCGCGCGCACACAGACGCACGTACGACGCGCGCGCATACACACACAACCATACAGACATAAAGATATACCCATACATATACACACACACAGACACATATATATACCCGTATACACACGGACAAAAATGTACACGCACACATACACGCACGCGCGCACACAAACACATATACACGCACGTGTACAAACACACACACATGTACACCCCCATACACTCGCACGGTCAAATAGGCGCCTTCACCACCAAAGTTGTGTTTTGAGAGTTGGATATCTGTAGACGACATATGCTGCAAGCATTCGTACTCGTGAATATTTGCTTCTCAGTCTATTTGGACTCTTCAGTGTCCGAATCACCGTTCTATGGGTCTTTGGTCTACACGTACGTTTAAATTAATATAGGCCATGTTCAGTGTTGAGATGAACACTGGTGCATAGTACTCAGCTATAATAAAAGCAACAATGCAAATGCTTGATACAAAAACATGATTTCTTTTGTCACAGGTTTAGAAGTCACCCCCCCCCCTTAATTCAACCTCTCAATTGAGGGGGATTTTTAAGATCGTCGACATTCTGCAAAGGCTGAGACTTGTGAAACTTTTATTCCAGCCCTTGTTACACCAAGTGTCCTCTCTCACACTCCTTATGGATCCCTACGTACTTATTGTCACTGGTAAGTAAAAAAACGTCTCAAATCAGATTCGCGTCGCGGTTCTTTTATGGCGTTGATTTATTTCACCACTTTATATGAATTTCCTACATTGCGTTTGAGAAAAAACAACTCTTTAAAAAGCACCTAGAAACCTTTGGTACCATCTTTTGCAATTATTTTCGGCTAGACCGCCATAACTATAGTACGTTTTATTCTATGCTGGTCCGCTGTGGACACTATAATCCGCACCAGCGTCAGTGTCATGTCACGTCACCATAAGCTCCGCATATCGCACCGTTCAACCTAAAGGTCATGTGACGCGCTTCTGCAGTCAAAATAGCTGAAGAGGCTGGTAACGTCGGCCGTGTGCCACTTTAAGCCAAAGCGGTGCATGTATCCTGCCTCTAATCCATTAGTAAGCTGACATCAGTCTTGAAATTGAAACTAGCCTCGTCGTGAACCAATATTCTTAAATGGGCGGTGCAACGATTTTTGACAATGTTTCCGGAACTTGGTGTGGCTAGCCTGTAGGAAGAATTTTTTTTTTTTTTTTTTGCCTTTATCAGTTAAAAGAAAAATTAAATGAATCGAAGGTCAAAGTCCCCTTCAACTCACCGTCTTTCGCGTGAGGTTCGCAGTTGCGTCACTGGAAGTACTACGTTTGGTTCTATCTTGAATACCCCCCGCCGGGATTGTCGACTTTTAAAGGGGCACTAATCCACTTTCTGATGTTGTATAATTATAGTCGTAACTCAATAGACCATTTTCTAAATCCCCCAAATGCCGCGGCCTGCACTTACAGTGCAGGTGATCGGAAATTTCGACCAATTCGATGGTTACACACTTTTGAGTATAATTCGAAGTCAACCTGAATAAGCGTCGCGTAGAAAGCCCGGGAACTGTCATATCACTTTTATCATTTCTCGTCAATATCAGCGTTTTTCCCAATACATATGCAATCCACCCTTCAACCTGGCTGAGCTGCAGAAATATCTTCCAATATTGTCATTCTTCTACTACTTCAAAGAGGCGGATATTTAATTAGAAAAGCTAAACTGCTAAAAACAAACCCCGCCTGACCCCGATCTATATCCTGGTTTAATTATGAAGTCTCCGCTTTTTAAGCAATTTCTGCTAACACAAACAATCACGAGAATGACAATATTGTAACGGATTTCTGCGGCTCTGCCATTTGAAGGGTGGATTCTATGCACAGTTTGAAAAACGCTCACATTGACTAGAAATTTTAAAAGTGACATGACACTGCAATCTACACGACGCTTATTCAGGGTGACTTCGGATTACACTCAAAAGAGCGTGAGCATCGAATTAATAGAAATTATCATACAAGGGAACTGAAGGTCCCGTGATTCTTCGAGTACGTGCGGGGCGCTTGGGGGATGTAGTAAATGGTTTATTTAGGGCTCTGGGCACTGTTGGCGGTACCCGCGCTACTAGTAACGGCGTTACCGGTACGAGTTACTTTTCCTCTGTAATGTAGTGACTTATTTCAAGCAACGTAGTTACGTCACTGGTTACATCTTTCCGAGATCTGAGAAAAGTACACTTAAAATGTTCTCGTATATTAACGCGACAGCGTTAAGGAGCTCGTGTCGCTGAAAAGCCGATGTCGTTGGCGTGACGGGAAACATTCGGATTGGTCGGTAGGTCATG